>CABHPQ010173324.1:1131-22235 GCA_902168405.1 Peromyscus aztecus
CCAAGACGAAGAAAACTATATCCATGTCCCACCCTTCCCTTCCCAATTGCCCTATCAACTCTCATTTTCTGTGTGGTCCTTCACACCGTCTGACATACGTAATTTGTGTATGTGCACTTGCATATGTGCATGTAGTGCCCTGAGAGGCCACAAGAGGGCTCAGATCTTCTGGAAGGTGTGAGCCGCCCAACTTGGGTTCTGGGAACCGAACTCAGGGCCTCTGGGAAAGCAGCAGCCACCTCCCCAGAACTACTATAAACTCTTAAACTCCTGTGTGTATTAGCTGTCCTTCTGGCCCGTAAGTCCCCCCCCCCACCTAACTTCATGAAACAAACGGTTTTGTCTCTTCTGCCTTCGCTCGTTTCCACAGTCCCAACACCTGCTGCCTTCCACACCCTTCTTTCTGCTTTCTCTGGCCCCAGAGCTCCATTCCTCCCCTCACTGGACCGTGTGTCCCCTTCTGACTCTGACACTTTGTCCACCATCACAGACGAGGTTTCTGGCCTAAGGTCCTTTATTTCCCGGTGTATCACAGTCCCCCTGGATGTCTAGTACACCTCGGTCCTGATGGGGTTCCCCTATCCCTTCACTTAAATTAACGATTCTTCATACCCCCTGCTCTCCATGTCTTGTCTAACTGCCCCTCTTCCAAAAAGTCTGCCCTTGCCTCTCCCTAGCCTTTGGGGTCCCACAGTCCCCTGTGATGATCCATCCTTCCCTGCTTAAGCACTTGGCCAGCTGGGGCACCCTGTTGCCATTACTTGCTAGGCAGATGACAACCCCCAACCCTCCCCCCCATCCTGCCCTTGCTCCCGTGCCTGTCTCTGGGCCCCTTTTGGTGCCTGCTAGAATGTTCCTGAGGTCCATCTCCTCTTTCCACGTTGGTCCCTCTAATCCCCACATGTCCCATCCTGCAGCAGAGGGAACAACTGGCGAGAATCACCAGGATCATAAATAAGGCGGGATTTGAACGCCGATCCCCTGCAGGGGCTCCTGGCCCGGGGTGCACACAGTAGACACACAAACCGGCAGATTTTTGGACCAGCGGGCCGCAGGGCCCATGTGAGTAGCCAGAGCTCCGCCTCCCGGCCAATGTCTCTGCAAAACCAGGCGTCAGGGGCTCACCCGGGAGCCGGCTCCCGCCCCCTGGCACGCCGCCAGCCGTCATCCCCATGAGGTCAGCCAGGGCCGGCGATTTCGGGGAAATACCAGCTGCTTATTAAAAACAGGCGGTGGTCAGGCCCCCGCTGCTTTCCCAGTAGAAACCCGGGTGTTTGTGCCAAGAGGAGCAAAAGCGGGCAGGGCAGGGCAGGGCCGGGACCGCCAGGCGCGGGGAGAGCTTCAGGACCCGATCGGACGGCCAGGGGACACGAAGGTCGGGTCACCCGCAACCAGAGGCTCAACCGGGCAGCGAGGGGTCGTGACTCGCGCCGGTGGAACTCAGGCAGCCGACAGACGGAGCGGAAAAGCGGAGATGCCACCGGGCCCTCCGGCGGAGTTGCGCGGCCAGGGCCCGCCGGGCGCACGAGGCCCTGCAGGGGGCGCCAGAGGCCCGCGCTCGCCCCATCTGGAGCTGGTTAGGGCTGCGCTGCTTGGCGGGCGGCGGCGTGAGCTCATCCCGGCCCGCCCCGCTGCGGTTTCCCAGCCGCTGCGAAGCGGACTCCACACAGAAGCGCCGCGCCGAGAGCCCGGGGAGCTCAGCGCTGCAGCCGCTGCTCCGGGCTGTGGGTGTTCAGCGGGAGAAACTGCAGTGTGTGTCGCTGGCAGGCGCCCAGTTAGACTGAGCCTTGAGAGCCAGCCACCAGCATGTGTCGCTGCTGTCCACCGTGAGTTGTTGGGATGTGAGACTGTGTGTGTCTCACCAAGGGAGCAACTGCGTGTGGGATAAGTCGCACCCCTCCCTGGCAGCACTTTCTCCTCTGCTTCTATTTGGGAAAAGCAGCCAGGAGCATAGAAGAGATGGATGAATTCAGTTACCAGTCTTGTCCCTGCATGAGTGCTGAAGGTCCAGGCCAGCCCAGGTGTCCCACAATGCCTAGGACCCACCTCCATATTCAGGACACCTACATCATTTTCTTAGTCACTGCTTCATCTGACCTTCCTCTAACCCCCAAGAACTCTCCACTTCAGAACATGACATTAGGGTCATGGCTAACAGTGACCCACTAGATCACATAGGGAAATGATGCATCTGCATATGGATTCTCTCACACACAAGGGAAGCACTCCCGTCTGAGTTGGAGACACCAACGGGCAGAGTGCAAGGCTAGGAAAAGCCTCTGGGTGAGACGTCCCTAACCCCTACCACAAACAGAACAGCGGAGCTGAAAGTCGCTGAGCCCTGTACCTTAAGGGGGTCCAGGCTATTTGCAGTGGGCGCCAGAGATTGCTGCTCAGGCTATGAAGGGTGTCAGGCTCCAGGAATCTCATGACCAGAAGTCATGACGAGTATAGAGGCTAGTGCCTCTTAGCATTCGGGGTTCCTAGTAGCCCTGACCATCACCTTCCTCATTGGCCCCAGGTTCCCCATGCACACTACTGCACACGGTTGTGCTCTCTAGCTGCTCTGGTCCTTCAGGTCCTTACATGTGAGATACAGAGGCTACCCTGCTCTGACCCATGCATGGGGTACACAGACTATAAAGAAGTGACCACCCACAGTAGGCATATGGGTCCTCGGCGCCTAAGACACTGGTACAAGCTGGATAAGGGATTTTTTAAAAAACTGGAATGGCTATGGTTTGCATAACCAGAGCATCCAAATTACTTAGCAAAACATGTTTGCTTTTTAATTAACATGTGTTTTTTTAAAAAATGGTTTTAATTAAAGTGGATGGAGGAGAGAAGGGATGATGGAGAGAATATTCCAAGCAGTTCCAAATCCCAGCCCAGACTTCTTAAAAATAAAGTGGGAGGCTGAGCATGGTGGCCCAGGCTTATGATCCCAGCACTCAGGGTGCAGAGGCAGGAGGATCAGGCATTCCAGCCTCTGCTATACAGCAAGTTGGAGGCCAGCCTCTGCTACTTGAGATGCTGTTTCGAGAGAAATAAATAATCCAGGTGGTGGTGGTGCACACCTTTGATCCCAGCACTCAGGAGATGGAGGCAAGTGGATTGGATCTCTGTGAGTTTGGGGCCAGCCTGGTCTACTCAATGAGTTCCAGGACAGCCAAGGATAAACAGTGAGACCCTGTCTCAAAAAACTAACAATAATAAAACTAAAATAAAAGATAAATAAATAGCAGGAGCGCCACCCCAAGCTGAAAGAAACTATGAAGAGAGAATCCTTGGAGAGCCCCAGAACAGCACCGAGCGACTCCATCCCCCTCAAGCCTCTTACTAAGAATTTACCCTTCTTACAGTTTAGCCATGCCCCTGGCAGCTGGGACCAGGAAAGGGAAGGGCTAGCCTGGGAACACAGTCCTGGGAAGGGGGCCAGCAAGCAGAAAAGGGAACAGAAGCAAGACTGAAGACCTGACTGTGGGCGCCATGTTGAAGCAACCTAAAGTTTCCTAGAGAGTTAGGAGCGCCTTGTAAAATCATGAAAAAGACACCTCGCCCCCAGCCGCTCCCAGGCAGACATGCATCTGGGAGCGGCTAACGTGGCAGCCCCGGGGACAGCAAGGCAGAAGAGATGCAGGCTGAGGCTAGGGGTCCCAACATGGGCAAGAGGGATGTGTGAAGAACTGGTCAGAGGGAGGGACTCTGTGGAGACTGGAAACAGGAGGTGCCAGGGCCTCTGGGTGGGCTCACAAGAGGCCGGCGAGTGGAGCTGTAAATGAGATCGGTCCAGTAGGGGTCAGCGTTGACTCCTGTGTGACTGAGGCATCCAGTCGGAGCTCAATGTATGTTGATAGAAGACGAGGGTGCCCCCTTTCTGGCCTTTGGGGGTCGGTAGCAGCAAGAAGGCACAGCTCAGGGTCAGATGTCAGCATGGGATTGGGACAGCACCCAACCCCATAAGTACCGACCTAGAAAAATAAAGAGGGAGACTCTGGAAGCTAAGGCAGTCCCAAGGGTCTGGTCAGATGGTCCAGAACCATAGCTTGTGGTATTTCCACCCAAGACCCTGTTTCTCATTAGGCGCCTTCTTGCCTCCCCCAACTCACACCCCCACACGAAACGTGCCTCCCTCTGCTTAATTCATCACACCCAGCCTGGTGGGAGGCCCAGCGGGGCGGCTTATTTTTTCCCCTGAGCTCAGACATTCCTTGCTTTATTATTCTGCACATTTCAAAGCATCTGTCGCCTCCCCAACCGCCTCCAACCCCAAGCTCAGAGTCTGAAAGGGGCCCCTCAAAATTTCCCAGTGCTTGTCTGTCTGGTCAACTGAGGCCCACTGATGGGCTGGATCAAACTCTGGGAGAGACCGACAGGGTCCTTCTGCCAAAGCCTGCACCTGCACTTACGCAGTCACCATCCCATCATACTGCCTCCTCTTTTGTTCACCCCTCCTGGTCCACCCTCCCCACAGAGAACCTCAGGGACACCTCCATAAGTCAGAACCAGTCTTTCTCCCTCCCCCCTTCCCCCGCTCCCGGAGTGAGTGCCAGGACAATTGTCAGGGTTCCTGCCCTGCCCTGGGCCTTACCAAACGATAATCCAACAGAACCGGTTGTATTGCACAGAGCCATATCTATTCTAGAGCGAGTTTTCAGCCTACCGAACAGCAGACGTGGACTCAGCCGCAAGGACCACTGAGGGTGGAGGAGAAATGGTTCTGGAGCCTCGGCTTCAGCGAACAGGAGCGGGTCGGGGGAGTGTTGGACAGATTTCTACCCTACCCTAGAGAGCTATCCATGCACAGCTGCCTCAACAAAGGATGGGATCCCTGTTGCCAGAGGCATTCAAGCAAGAGCAGCTCGGGAAAGAGATTGGTTCAGATGTCTGGGACTTCTTCCTGCTCAGCTTTTAGGCTGAAGTCTGGGGCTGGCAGGCATTGATGAGTCAGATGAGAAGTGGAGGGATACCTTTTTACTCCATGAGGGGCCACCAGACAGATACAAATGTACAGGCCAAGGCACAAAGAAGACCTGGGATCTCAGCCGAGGAGTTTTCCTTATTAATTCACTGGCCCGCAACATGGAAAGGCTGGAAACACAACGGAACGGGCTATCATCTGGCCGACAGGGGAGGTGGGCTTAGTCTGGACCCCTCTACAAAGAACTTGAGGTGGAGGTGGCTATGGAGGAGGCTGGTGGGGGAGGGGGCTCTCTACCTGGGGAGGAATCCAGGCAGAAGCTCACGCTGAAGTGCTGAGGAACGAGTCTGTTGGTTACTCCCAAAGGCGTGACACTTGGGGGCCGTCTTGCCCCAATGGACCCTGAAGCGAGGTATGTCTACCTAGGTATAGACTTGATGAAAACATCCTGAGATACTCGGGATGGTAGGAGGAGTCACTCTATGACATAGACCTGATGTGCTCTGAGAGTCCACAGAAAATGTGGAAGCCTGGGACCTGCCCACATTTCCACTCCCTAGAACTGTCCTGGAGACCCCTTTCAATGTGGAGTCTTGGGGGAGGGTGGATTACACAGAGCTGGAGGTCCTAAGCCAGAGCGGCCACCAGTGAGCCCTTAAACAGGCTCCTGCACCCGCCCCCCACTCCAGGATTGGGGATATGTTAGCCTGGAGCTGTGGCAACTAGCCATATCACACTCACGGGAACTCCTAGTTCAGGGCTCCCTCAGGCCAGGTGGAGTGAAGCCCAGATACCTGCTCATTTCCCCAGGCTTAGCACCGTCCTTTTTATGTGCCTTCCCACTAGGGACGAGAAGTGACTGTCATCCGCTTTCTCACCTCAGCTACAGGCCCCAGAGGTGAAGACAGACATGGGTATCCGGTAGTTTAGACACCAAGAATGTCAGGACCCAAATCCACCTGCAAAGGGAGCTCAGGCGAGGCATCCTCTCCCGGGTGTCCTGATCTCACTGTACCTTCCGGGATTCATTTACACTGCCCCTGTCAAGACCCCACCCACACTTCCCACTGATGGCCACACACACTCCTTCCCATTGATAGTCCAGGCTATTCGCAATCCCAGATGAAAATGTCATCACGAGAGCAACAGCGCCTACATGACAGAAGTATGGACAGATGGACAGACTGGTTGGTGGCTTGACGGGCTGATTTAAAAGCATCTAGAGCCTTGGACAGATCCATCCTGGTCCAGGGCTTCTACCCAAATTTCCTCAAAACTTAAAAACTGACTTGGAAAGTTGTGCTTTGCCAAGTGAAGACACAGAACACAGCAGTTGCCAGCCACTGTCACCATTGTTTTGTAAACAACGGAATATTTTCAAGAGGTTGGTGGGGAGGGAGGGAACCAGGCTTGGCGGTGCCTGCCAGTGATCCCAGTACTTGGGAGGTAGAGGCAGGAGGATCAGGAAGTCAAGGCTACCCTTAGCTACATAATGAGCTCCAGGCCAGCCACGGCTGTGGAGTGAGACCTTGTCTCAAAAAAGGAGGAGGAGGAGAAGGAGGAGGAGGAGGAAGAGGAAGAGGAGGAGGAGGAGAAAGAGATGAGATCTCATACAGTTGAACCTAAAAGCTGCATAAATTGAAGTTCATAGAAAATATACAGCATAAAACTTTCTTTTCTCATGAGAACTTTCTTGGGTGTTGTGATAAGTTGGGACCACAAATTTGAGAAAATCCAAGTGCTTTCAACCCCCACCAAGGCAAAAACCCCTTCTGCAGCCTTTTTGACTGGAAATGCGTCCTCTCTGCTTGCATACCCCTCAGGACAGGATGATCACTACCCATCTGCAATGGCTCGGGAGCTGAGGAGATCAATCTGGAGCAGCTCAGAATGCTTCTCAGGCTCTTATGGGATGGAGGGAAGGAGACCAGGGTTGGAGCGAGGCGGCAGAGGGTCGAGGAACGGGAAACCTGGGGTACTGGAGTGGGGGGGAGAGGGGACTCTGTACCTGGACCAATAAAGAAGAAGGAAGCCAGGCATGATGGTGCACACCTTTAATCCCAGCACTTGGGAGGCAGAGGCAGGAGACTCTCTTGAGTTCAAGGCCAGCCTGGTCTACAAAGTAAGTTCCAGGACAGCCAGGGCTACACAGAAACTCTGTCTTTTTTTTTTTCTTTTTGGTTTTTCGAGACAGGGTTTCTCTGTGTAGCTTTGTGCCTTTCCTGGATCTCACTCTCACAGAGATCTGCCTCTGCCTCCCAAGTGCTGGGATTAAAGGCGTGCGCCACCACGGCCCGGTTTTTGTTTTTTTGTTTTTTGTTTTTTTTTTAAAGATTGATTTATTTTTTATGTATACAGTTTTCTGCCTGTATGTATGCCTGCATGCCAGAAGAGGGCACCAGATCTCATTACAGATGGTTGTGAGCCACCAAGTGGTGGCTGGAAAATGAACTCAGGGCCTCTGGAAGAACAGCCAGTGCTCTTAACCTCTGAGCCATCTCCAGCCCCAAGAAACCCTGTCTTGAAGAAAGAAAAAGGGAAAGAAAGGAAGAAAAGGAGAAAGGGAAGAAGAAAGAGGAGGAAGTTGGCCAAGACCTGAGTCCTGTCCCCACCGCACCCTCATTCTACACCATCTTCCCCATCTCTGGAGCCCCAGAGGCTGCCCACTGGCCCCTCCCATTCCCACCACCCCTTCTGAAAGGCTCAGACACCCTGAGGCTCTGTGGATATGATGGCTGTGTACATAGGGATACAAGAGGCACCTAGGCCTATACACCAGAAAAGGGACTAGAGCATGTAAAAATAGTAGACCCCTTGGCATCCCAGCCACCTGGAGAGGAGGGAACCGGAAAGGGCCCTTGACGCCCTGACAGTCTTGGCCCTTCTCAGTCCAGGAGGCCCTAGCTGCTGAGAGTGGAGGGGCCCACGGGGGGGGGCGGGGGGGAGGGGCTGGCCTGTAGGCACTCACACACTCCACATTCCAGTCGTGCTCTGTCAGCATTTGGGCAAACCCAAATTTGTGTGGCTTTGGGAGGGTGGGGAACAAATAACCCCCAAACTTGAGTGAGGGCGGGCAGGAGCTGTTTGAAGGGAGTTGGAGGGAACCCCAGGAGCCACTTCTGTGCAAGGTCATGAGTTCAAGACCTGGGTTTTCAGCTTGTTCTCTGAGGTGGGTCAGCTCTCCAAGGTGGGCTGACTCTGTCCCCAAGCAGGCCTACTTACGCCCCCTCTCTGCAAACCCTCACCACCCCCCCAGGCCTTGGGACCTTGCACAGCGTAGCAGCCTGGCTCTCCAAGCACCCCTTATGCAACAGGAGGGCTGTCAGGCTGCTGCCAATTCCCACTGGCTCCTCCCCTCCCCCCTCAATTTCATACATTCCTTTATTTGGACCCTTTCACTCCACACCCTGACTTTTCTCCAGGCCTTCCTCCTCTTCCCTCTCCCCCCCCCCCCCCCCCGTGGCTGACTGCTTTGAGCCCCACAGTCCAATTTCTCATGCCAGCAGCCCAAGCTCCTTCCTTCCATAGCCCCTTAAAATGTTCATAAAATGCTTAGCTTCTTCAAGACTCTGACTTCACTCTTCTTCTGCCTGAATTCTGGCCTTCCTGTACCTCTGCTTCATGTGACTATGTGACCTAATCCATGTCCCTCTGGTGTCCCTAAAGTCCCTGGGAATGGTGTCTGGAAGAGAGAACACAGGATGTGGAAGATTGCCAAGAGCCATGGGTGGCCCTGTAGGACATCAGAGCAGGGAGACATCACAGGCCCAGCTTCTCTAATTATCTGTCCTTTGGATTCAAGTTCCAGCTCCTAAACATGTGAGTTCCAATGGCCCATTGGACTCTTGGCTTTTCGCTGTCCCTGGACCTTCTGAGCGAAGTTCCACAGCTTCATGGGGACCATCTGGCCCTGTCTGGAGTCCTAATGCTGAACCCTGCCCTCGGCCAACCCTCTGGTTCAGCCTGAATCAGAACTGGAGAGGCAGCTCTTATGCCACCTAAGGACTCAGAGTCCCAGCTCTGGCCAGATGAGGGACAGAAGGCAGGGAAAGCCCAGAGCAGACCCCTGCCTTGTGGTGCATGTGACCTGACACTTGAGGCCGGAGGGAGCCAGGCTGATGGCAGGACAGACCCTTCTCCCATTTATATCCCTTCCTCCCAGCAACAGGGCCACACCGGACCACCCTGCTTGAGGGGGGAGCTGGGACCAGTGTTTATGCAACTGTGGGGAGGCCGCAGCCCGGCTGGCAATGCAGCCTGCCCAGCACCAGGGCTGACTCAGCAGAGCCCCCCAGCACGTCCACCCACAAACACACAGACAAGCACAGTCACACACAGGCAAGCACACATGTACATATGCACAGATAAATGAGCACACACGTTCTCAGACATTCACACATACAAATGTATAAGAATACACTCACTGACATGCACACTTGTGAACATGGAAGCACACGTACATGCACACACACACACACACACACACACACACACACACGAACATACCAAAATGCATACACTGTCTCCACAACTAGCTATACTGGATGATGCTGAGCAAGGTGAAGGGTGACTTCAGGAGCTGGGTGTCACCCCCCCTGGGCTGGGGTCCTACACTGAATACAAAAGAGAAAGAGAACAGAGCACAAACATTCAACTCTCTGTTTCCTGACTGTGACACATGTGACTAGACACCTCATGACCATGACACCACACCGTCCCCACCATGGTGGACTGTCCCCCTAAACTGTGAGCCGAAACAACCCCTCCCTTCTTTAAGTTACATTTGTCAGGCATTCTGTCACAGCATTAAGAAGACCAGTAACTAATGCACTCCCCAAACCAGACTCGACTTCCCCAGGATCTCTCTCCAACAGCCCTAGGGTGCCCCGCCTGACCTATCTACACCAGAAGCCCAATGGGGTGGGGCTGTTGTGTCATGGAGAAACATGTGAGATGCCCCCTCCTCCCTCCCACCACCAAGCCAAGGTGAGCACTCATGGAGACGGGGGCAGGTGTCGGGGGAGATCTAGGAAATCTAGAGGTACCAGATAAGGACAGGCATTCTTGGAGTAGGATACATGTAGCTCCCTGACTGACATGGAACCTGGCAACAGGGCCACTTCTTGCCTCCAGTTGATTAAAAGCAATGCATTTCCTGCTCGGGACTCCTCCCCAGGGTGGACCCCACCCACAGGAAAATGCTAAGACCACCCAACCCAGTCCTGTGCAGGATCGTCCATCCATGTGCCAGAATTCTCTTCCTTGTAAGACTAGCTAAGTCAGGTATGATGGCACACACCTGCAATCCCCGTACTGAGGAGGCAGAGACAGGAGGATTACCACAAGTTTGAGGACAGCCAGCACTACCTAATGAGTCTTGATTTAAAAAAGAAAGAATGGGCTGGAGAGACGGTTCAGTGGTTAAGAGCACTGGCTGCTCTTCCAGAAGATCCAGGTTCAATTCCCAGCACCCTCACGGCAGCTCACAACTGTCTGTAACTCCAGTTCCGGGAGATCTGACACCCTCACACAGACATACTTGCAGGCAAAACACCAATGCACATAAAATTTTTAAAAAATTAAAGAAGGAAAGAAAAGACTGGGTGATTCCATTGAACGGTGCTTGCCTAGCAAATGTGTGGCCCTGGGTCGGATCCTCAGTACTGAGCTATTCCTTTGTAGGTTTACATTGCATTTTGCTTCAGTCCACATCTGAGTTGTTTCCAGCCTGGGCTGCTTGTGAACAATGCTGCCCCCAAAGTGGGTGTAAATTATATATTTGAGATCCTGTCCTTAATTTGAGAGAATATATACCCAGAATTGGAATTGTGTCATGTGATAACCCTGGTGTGTGTGTGTGTGTGTGTGTGTGTGTGTGTGTGTGTGTGTGACCTTCAGCCACATTGAAGAACGCTATTTTGCTTGCCGTAATGGCTGCAGTATTTCGCCCTCCCACTAATACACAAGGTTCTCATTTCTCTGCACCCTCACTAACACACTGTTTTCTGTTGCAGAGGGTGGCTGGTGCAGTCTAGTATTCACTTGTTTGCTCTGTTTGATCTGGTTTTGAGTTGTTTTTGTTTTGTTCTTGTTTTTAAGATGATTCCACTATGTAACCCAGGCTGGCCTCAAACTCCACAGCAGTGCTCCTGCCTCAACCTTCCAAATGCTGGAATTACAGTTTCGAGTTGCCTTACTCTAACGAACAAACAAATAAATAAATGTGAGTAATGGGGCTGGAGGGAGGTGAAGGGTGCTTACCGCTCCTGCATAAGATGCGTTTCAACTCCCAGCACCTACTTGGTAGCTGACAACCACCTGTAACTCCAGCTGCAGGGCATCTGATGCGCTCCCTCTTTTGGTCTCCATAGCTACCAGGCATACACACAGTGCACATATAGACATGCAGACGAAACACTCACACACCTAAGATAAAAATAAGTAAATCTTTTTTCATGTGTATGCTATTCCATTGTCTAACAGATACCAAGCTTGGGTGGGTCAGGGTGAAAAGTTCCATCCTCTGTGCCCTTTTGCTGGTCGACTGGCTATTTGAATAGCTTTAATTTTTTAAATCACATTTGTTTGTGCCAGAGGGTGGTACATACACACCACAGCACATGTGTGGAGGTCGGAGGACAACTTTCAGGAGTCAGTTCTCTCCTTCCACCATGTAGGTCCCAGGGCTCAAACTCAGGTCCTCAGACATCTCTAGCTACTGAGCCATCTCGCCAGCCCCAATGCATACCTTTTTTAAATGTTATTTTAATCTTTATTTTAGTACTAGAGATTGAACCTTGGGCCTTATAGAAGCACTCTGCCACTGAGCTCTATGCCCAGCCCCATGTCCATCTTTTCTTTTTTTTCCAAGAGAGAGTCTTACTATATAGACCAGGCCGGCCTCAAACTCACAGAGATCCACCGATCTCTTTCTCCCGAGTGCTGGGATAAAGCCATGTGCCACCATGCCTGCTTGTGTCCATCTTCTTTGGAGTTGTTTGCTCGGGTCCTTTGCCCAGTTTTTAATCAGATTGTTTCCAAAGGGGGTGATTTATATGAGTTCTTTCCACACTCTGAGTATTAGCTCCTGGCCTTCAAATCTTTGTCACACTCTTGTCCTCTCATATAATGTCTGACCTCAATATTTACAAGCCACCCAGCTCCCAGCTCCGTCCCTCCTGCCCCTTGCCACCCCCTTCAGTCACTGTGGCACCAAGTTTGTTCAAGCACACACGTGCACACACACTTCTAGTTCTTTCCCTGCTCTCAGGGAACCCTCAGCCTCCTTGTTATTTGATCCCCAGCAGGTCTGGCATCTGTCTGCTTTGTGTGGGCTCCACACACACAGCCCTGTACTGCTCTCTCTAGCACTATGTCCCCAGTGCCTGGAACAGAGCCTGACACACAGCAAGTGCTCAGTGAAAAGTTAACTAGTTTAACACACTGAAGGGTTAAAATCAAAAGCAGCAACGGACTTCTGTGACACACTGACATCCTCTCACATACACAAACACCCTTATACACATATCTACATACCCTCACAATCCTTACACACTCAGACTCCACTGCTGCCACACCAATACCCCCAGGAGGCCTGGCTCGCACGGCCTTAGAGCTTGCTCTAGAACACACAATCTGGACTTTGTATGCAGACACACAACAGGCCATGGACATGAGCCTTGATGAGGCTGTCCTGAGCTCCTGCATACCTCTGGTCCTGTGGGCTTTCCTACCCTGTACGTCCAATCTCCCTCTGACCCCTCCATCCCCAGCCTCCATCCCCAGCCTCCATTCCCAGCCTCCAGAACTTGCACCTCTCCATGGGGCATTGTTTTTCCTCCTGACCAAACCTATGAGGGCCACCTCCTCTTGTTGTGCCCATGGAGCCCCACAGCTATGACTTCCACTGAGAAACTGGGGCCAAGGGACCCACTGGTGATCACGTGTCACCCCAGCAAGGCCCTTGCCTTTTTCCTAGGGCGGAGCACCTCAGTTTCTCCATCAGAGTCAAGTCTGTGGCTGGTGGTCCTTCAAATCTGACAGCCTGGGGACAAAGCCAGCTCTTGCCCTGCCCTGCATTCCGACTGTCACTCGACCAGGCCACTCCCCGCACTGGGCCTGAGCTCAGGCTTTAGTGACTCGGATGGCTCAGGACCGATGGCCTGTAGTTAGTTCATTGTTCAGACAGTGCGCTCAGGGTCCTGGTGGGATCCTTGTGTTGAGTGGGCCAGCATGACTGCAGCCTCCAAAGGGAGGCGTGAGGGACGAGCGAAGGGAAGGCAGCAAGGCTTCCTCTAGCTTAGCACCCTAGGACGAGCAGTGAGCTGGAGAGCAATGGAGAGGAAGGAAAGAAAGAAGGGGAAGGATGGAGGGAGAGAGAGGAAGGAAGGAAATCATTTATTCATGAGGCCATGGGTGGAGACAGAAAGGGCCGTCACAGGTGGGCGAGCACATCCCAACAGGAGCCAGAAAAGGCACATGGTCTGGCTCACTCCCTTCCTTCCAGAAGCTCCGGACCTGGTGTCGGCATCACTGTTGGGAGATGCGATGTCCCCAGCTTGGCCTGCCCTGGGCTTCCTGAAAGGCAGCCACAGGTTATGGAAGAAGGGCTGGATCAAGACAGCAGAACACCCACTGAGAGCTGGAGTTGGCGGGGATGGTGTGGGGGACAGTGGCAGTGAGTGTTAAAGAATGAGGGTCTCACCTGTGAGAGGCTCAGCTGGCCATGATGTGCTTCACGAAAGCTGGAAGGAAAGGGGAAAGGAATGGCTGGGCCTCCCGGGGGACAGCCAGGGGTGGAGCTGGGTACATGACCCCTCCCCAGAAGACCCTGCTTCGCTGAGTCTCCATGACTGCTCCCCAGAAGTTTCCTACCCCAGCTAAACTGCATCCCTATACCTCTTCTCCAGGAGACTTTCACCTGCTGAGTTGAGTCATCCCCCTGCCTCCTTCATCGTGCTGTGCTCACCTTCATAGTTGATGCAGCCGTTGGAGTCTTCTTGACCCGCCATCAATTTCTCCACCTCATCTTCAGTCAGTCTCTCACCTGGCAGGGATGGAGGTAAGTCACACCACCCAGAGGGTGACTGACGGGGGAGCCCATTGAAGCGCTCTGAATGGTAGGTTTGCCACCAGCATCGCTCCCAAGGTCATGGACAGCCATTACCCCTGTTTCCAAGCCCAGGACAACCAATCATAGGTCAAGAAGTGACCTTGACCTTGAGATGGAGACTTGGGCCCTCTGAGCCTAGGCATCTTCAAGTACATACTGTCCTCTGTCCCTGCCAGGTTGGCAGGAGTCCCCTGCCTCTGATAACAGTCTCTTGGGGGTAACCCTTTGAGACTGGTAGAAGGGTCCATGGAAGGGACAGAGACTTCTCCTTGCTCCACAGACAGTCTGAAATTTTTCTTTTCTTTCTGTGTGTGTGTGTGTGTGTGTGTGTGTGTGCGCGCATCGGTGTTTTGTTTGCATGTATGTCTGTGTCAAGGTGTGAGATTCCCCTGGAGTTACAGACAGTTGTGAGCTGCCATGTGGGTGCTGGGAATCGAACCCAGGTCCTCTAGAAGAGCAGCCAGTGCTCTTAACCACTAAGCCATCTCTCCAGCCCCAAATTTTCTTCTTCTTGTTTTTTAAAAATTTTCTTTCTTTCTCTTATTAATTGAGATAGGATCTCAGGTATCACAAGCTAGCCTCAAACTGGCTATAACTTGGAGTGATCTTGACCGTCTGTTTCCCCTGCCTCCATCTCCCAAGTGCTGGGAATACATGCACGCACCAGTGCTGAGGATCCAACCCAGGAACCTAGGCAGCCACATTCCTAGCTGAAGTCTGGCACTTTCTGAGTGTACTGTCCTGTGCTGTTCACTGGCAAAGTACCAACTGTGGTGACCCCCACACTCTACGCACGCACGCACGCACATATGTGCAAACCCTAAGACCAGCATAGGGTTGAACACAGCAGTTGTTCAATAAATGCTTTCTGCATGAAAAAAGTCACTTTGAGGAGTTAGGTGACCAGGTACCTGATGGTGATGAAGACAGTGGGCGGTACCTAGGGCCCACAGATGTCACAGATATGTCACCTCCTTGGCCACAAAGAACAATGAACATCAGGACTATTAATCCCGGACTACCTTCCTGCCCTGCCTCCAGAGCTGTGCCCACCCTCGCTGTTTCTTCAGCCACACCTAGACGGTATTTCTACCTCTTGCCGTTGAGGCACCTTGACCATCATTCGGTTTCAATGTCACGGATGAGACACAGGCCCAGGGGCAGGTGACGCAAGGGTTTTCCCCAGGATTCCCCAGAGGAGGAGATGGTAGAGGAGGAGGCTGCCCTCACCCAGCGTAGCCAGCACATGGCGGAGCTCTGCGCCCATCACCGTGCCGTTGCCCTCCTTGTCGAAAACCCGCAGGCCCTCCACGAAGTCCTCGTACGTGCCGGTGTCCTTGTTCTTGGAGATGTGCTGGAGCATGGGCAGGAACGTTTCGAAGTCCATCATCTTGGAATTGAGGTCTGCAAACAGATGGCCCCAAGTCTCAGGTGAGAGGATGGACAGGCACAGCCTTCCCCTGAGCCTAACACTGAGGGGCCGTCCCTCCCCCGTGGTTCCTGAGCCTAACACTGAAGGGCCATCCTTCCCCCATGGTTCCTGAGTGCTCTGATGCAGGTGCTGTGCACAAAATGTGTCACACCACGAGGCACTTGACAATCTACTGACAAACGCTTGGTTGACATAGACCTCTGCCATCCCAAGTGGGGTTCAAGGTGGGCTCTGTTCTCTACTCCTCTCTCTCTCTGTCTCTCTGTCTTCTCTCTGTCTCTCTCTCCCTCTCCCTCCAGGATCTTACTACATATCTCAGGCCACTCTGAAACTTACCATGTAGACCAGGCTGGCCTCAAATTTATGGCCATTCCCTTGCCTTTACCTCCCCAGTGTTGGGATTAGAGGTATGCACTACAACATCTTTATTTTTTAGACTTTGAACATGTACCACCCTGCACTGTTTATGTAGTACCAGAGATCAGACCCAGGGCTTCAAGTAAGCTAGGCAAGTATTCTACCAACTGAACAACATCTCCAGCACCCTTCCCCCTTTTTGAGATATGGTCTCACTCTGTAACCCAGGCTATCCTGGAACTATGTAGCCTAGACTGGCTTCCAAGTCATGGTGATTCACCTACCTCAAACTCTTGATTGTTGGGTTTGTTGGCCTATATTGCCACACCCAGGTTTCATTTCTTATAGACCTTACCCTGCCCACCCCCTGTGGACACAGTTGAGCCCAACAGAGGCAGTCCCTGGACCTATGATGGGGGCCTGGGTGTCATTCTTTGAGTCAAAGCAAGCAGCCAAGGTGAGGGAAGTTGACAAAGACCCACAAAGAGATGCTGAGGAGGCTAGAATCGGGTAAAAACAAGCACCCATGTCCCCTGACAGACCCTTGCACCAGTATGGATTCTGGTCAGTACAAGGGTCCATCCCCATGGCCAGGAAAGGTCTAGAATGCCCATCGTGCTTGTCTCTTATCACCATGACCTGGGAGCCAGCCTTACACCCTCATCCCAATAGCAGGAGAAAATCAGGAAGCAGGCCAGTGAGGTTCCCGTGATACCGGATAGCCACCCACCCTGGCAGTCTCCCCTGGGCCCGGCTCTAACAGGCAGGGTGTACTACCTTCCTGTTTGGGCTTCCCCAGGACACGGAGCACCTCTGCCTGGGTAGGATTCTGACCCAGAGCTCGCAGGACATCCCCACACTGCCCATACGTGATCTTCATCTCTCCCTTGGGTGTGCGGTCAAACAGTAGAAAGGCTTCCTTGAACTCTGTGGGAAAGGGCAGTGAGCTCTGGGTTCTCTCTGGTGGGCCCCACCACCCTTCCCACCCCACTGGTTTGAATTGGGAACCCCTGGTCCACCCCTACCACTCCCTGGGCTCAGGACTCTGCTCACCTTCAATCTGTTCAGGCGTGAATTCGATCTGCAAAAAAGTCCAAAGATTGGGTACTTTTGGGTCATCATGGGCCACCTAGGTCTCAGGCCCTTGGCTGTGCCAGCCTGTCGTCATAGCAACAGCACAGCCTCTACTGCCCAGGACCTCATGCCGTCTACCTAGACACCCTCCTGCAGTTGCAACAGCTACACACACATCTGTCCGACCTATGTGTAATCAGATTGTAATATCAGTCAGACCACGGAGGCTATGCTCAATGTCACAGGCCTGACCAAGCTGACTTTGAGGGGAGGAGCGAGCATAGGGCTTCGGGCCAGAGGCTGTGTCAGCAGGGAAGCATGTGTGTGGGTAATCAAGTGCAAACGCTTGTGCACATATGTGTGTCTATCTCTCACAGATCCCCTTGGGGCCCTCAAGGCTGGACGCTCATCCACAAAGCCCTGCCTGTACCTACCCTTTACATTCTGCCTGTGGCCCCAAGGCAGCTCCCCCATTCCAGCACATACAGGGCTATGTAGCTTTCTGGTGACATAATGGGGCCACCCTGAGGTCAGGAGGCCTCCCGGGACCCAGTAGCCCCCTCCTCATTGGTTTCCAGTCTATTTTTATCACTGCAGTCACTCTCCCCAAAGTCAAGGTCACACCAGCGAATGGAGCTCGGGGAAGAGGGTAAGACTGGCTCCTGAGAGTCCCCCACAACCTCCATAGTGCACAGCACTGTGCAGAAAGACACCCCATCCCTGTCACCTGCTGTGGGTGATCCTCTGATTTGAGGCTCAGCCTAGTATTGAGAAAACACACACACACACACACACACACACACACACACACACACACATCCCGGCTCTGGGAGCTCTCTGTGGGAAAACCTGGGGAGGCAGGGCTCCCTGGCCTCTGGAAAAGGCTCTGTCTGCCCTTCTCTGCCAACTGGAGAGAAAGAAAGACAGAGAAGGGGGCCTTTTCATCCCCCTCTTTTGAGGCATAAATTTGTGCCAATCTCATGCCTGGATAATGCCACCATGGGTCTCAAGGTAGCTGCTGGAGCCTTACAAGGCATCCTCAGGACACATTAAGTGGCATAAGGGTGACAGAGGAACAGGGAGCCAACTCTAGGGTACAGCAGTCTTACAAGTGGGGCTCATCGTCTCATTTCACAGTTGAGGAAACAAAGGATCAGAGCAGCTGAGGTGGAACTGAGCTGGGATACAAACCCAGCGAACACAGGCAGGTGCCCCTGGGAAGGGTACATGACCAGATGGAGGCTCTGTAGCAATGGCTCTGGGCTCGGTGGATGTGTGTGGGTGGAAAGGACTCCACAGACCCCTCAAGGGGCGGCCAGAGCGGCAGTGGCCACTGGTCAGCTGAGAACAGGACGCAGGCTGCGTGCTGCTATGCGGATGCCACAGGTGGCGGGCATGGCTCGCTCTCCCAGTTTAGATTCTGGGCAAGACAACTGGGCCAGGAAAGGTCTGGTGCTGCTTAGTCGTGCTCCACAACCAGCTTCCCGCACGACTTCCAGAGCCTCCCTTTCCAGCCTGTTCCTCCGTTTTCCCAGTGAAGCCCAGGAGGGTTCTGCCAGCTGTGGGCTTGGTGATCTTGGCAGGAGTGATGTCACCCAGCCTGGGCAAGGCCCTGATTTCCCTTAGACACTACTCCACCTAAGGATGCTTGGTATGGACTTGCGACCCCTGCAGCCAGAGAAGGAAGAGCCCTGTTTGATGGGGGACAGCTGGCTCCAGGATTTCCTAAAGGTGTAATCCAGAGAGAAGAACCAGGGGAGTTGGTTTTCATAATCACCAAAAACCATGCCCCGGTCCAGACTCTTAAAGTGCAGGGGCCTCTCGGCAGCCTCAGGGGAGTCTCACCAGCTGTCTGACCACCATCCCTCCTCCTTGAGTCCTGCAGATGTCTGAAACAAGCAGGTCCCGTTTAACCTCTGCACAGAAACTGCCTTATCCGCCAGGGCAGTTCCCACTCTGAGATTCACTCATCGGTTCTGCCCCTCCTGCTACAGCGCAGCTCCCCCACTCACCTTAATCTTGGAAGCATCAAACTCTGCTTCCTTGGGGCGCTCGGGCTCAGGTGCAGCCGAGGGTGCAGCCGCGGGTGCAGCTGCAGGGGCTGGAGCTGCTTTGGGGGCAGCGGCCTTGGCGTCATCCTTCTTGGGCTCTGGCTTTTTGGGGGCCATCGGAGCTGTAATCACAGAGAGGTGGGAAGGAGGAAGGATGGATGGAGTCGGGTAGGTGAGTCTTCTGCCACCCTGAGCTTTATCTTACCCATATACCTCATGACCCCAGCCCCACCCTACCATGCACAATAGGGACAGGGCCATAAAAGGGCATTGGCTCTGCTCAAGGGGCTATTTTGGGTCCTGGAGAGGGCATTGTTCAGGCCCAGGAATGGGGAGGGGGAGGGGAGGGTGCTCCATTCCCCCAGTCACCTGTTGGGGAGAGGGAGGGAGAGGGAGACAGAGGCCATTGCTCAGCCTGTGCTCTGAGCACACAGACACACAGACACAGACAGACAGACAGACAGACAGACAGACACACACACACACACACACACACACACACACACACACACACACACACGGAGCTACTCTTCTGCAGACCAGTAAGTTTTGGACAGGTAAAGGTTAGAAAAGTGTGAGTTGCGTGCTTTGTGCCATGGCAGGGGCTACAATGTCCTGAGGGGCACTCGAGTTAAACTGCACCTGAGCATCCCAGGTCCTGTGTTCAAGAGCAAGCGGGGGTAGATGTGGATCTCTGTCCAGGCCCCTTTCCAGGTAGGGGATCCCAGGCTGTGTGGGTGGTGGGAGGTCTCTGGACGTTTGTATATGTTGTCTGGGTGTCTCCGTGCCAGGGTCTGTGAGTGCCAGGCTGGGTCTGGGAGAAGGGTCTGTGTCATGTCTTTGTGGGTCTGTTTCCAGGTGTTCACATTCATGTGTGTCTGTGTGGGTCTGAGTGAGTGTCTGTGATGTGACCCCTGTGTGTTTATGTCTGGGTGTTTAGATGTACTGGTGTATGAGTGTCAGCTACAGCAGACAGCTGCCCCCAGTCCCAGGGTCCCAGGGTCTCCAGGAACACCCCAAGCGCAGGCAGAAAGGGTGGCGCTCCCTCGAGGACCGTCCTCCATGCTAGTCCAACGGGTCCTTTTACAGCTCCTGACAACCCGAGACTAGTGTCTCAAGTTTCACGCCCTTTGCTTCTCTCTGCCCTCTCTATGATGCCCAGGGTCCATCTTCCCCCACATACTCCAGGGTCCAGCCTCTTGCTCACCCCTAGGTCCCCCTGTACCCTCTGTCTCTCCCTGCTTGCCCCTCCATTCCCCCCCCCAAGCTTTCTGCTGCCACTCCTCCCGTTGACCCATGCTTCCTTCTGCTCCAGGGGATCCTGCATCTCTGAGGGACCCCAAGGTGCTGGGCAAGGTTTGCCCCTGGGCGCCAGTCGAAGACGCTTACCCCTCAATGCCTACTCCAAAGGTTCACCCCCCAGGGCGCAAGCAACAGTGTCCAGCCCCTGGAACGCTCCCTTGGTCCCCTGCCCTTGGCAGATGGCTATGACATAGCCCAGCCTGGCTGAGCCACCACTTGGAGAAATGGAGAGACTGAGGTGGCATGAGGCCCTTCCAGCACAGACTCAGAGAATGAGGACATCTTGCAAACACATTGGGTTCTGTTCCCGCCTAGTGTCTGTGCATGTGGGGGGAGAAGGGGTGTTCCTAGTTATTTTTAAGTGCCTGAAGCCTTTGATAGAAACTTCAGAGGCAGCACCTCCCACCCTAAGCCCCAAGGGACTTCTCAGGCATGAAGAAGGGTATAACTCAAGCTGAGACAAAGTATCGAGGCTTCAACCTGGGGCACCCTACCATCTTCCTGCTGGATCTGGGATCCTCCCATCTTGTCACTCAGCCTCCCAAGGAAGGGATAGCAGTCCAGGGCTGAGTCGCCATGCCTGGCTGAAACACATTCCTCCCTTCATCTGGAGGGCAGAACACCCCACATCTGGAAATCTGACAACATCCGGGGCTGGAGGGGGGGGGGCAAGTTTTTCACTTTTCTTCCAGATGCTTGGCAAGAGTATTGAGAAAGAGAGAAGTGGGGGAGGGGTCCACAGAGACATCAGAAATGCCACAAAGGAGAAGACAACCCGAGGGAGACAGAGAGAGGAACCTCTGTACAGTCCGACTGCCCAGACCTGCTGACCCTTAGCATTACTACCCCCCGCCC
>CABHPQ010173324.1:24453-67025 GCA_902168405.1 Peromyscus aztecus
GTTGAAATCCCTGTCACAGCCTAGAAGTAAGGGTAAGGTGGTGGTTCAGGTAGAAGCTGACCAGTAATGACTGGCCAGCAGGGGGCATAGAAGTGACGGGAACCAGCAGCCTTTGGTCCCAAGCCCAAACTCTAGAATCCTAACCCAGACCCTAAAGCCTAAGCCCAGACCCCAGACCAAGGATTCACAGTCTGAACCCAGACCCCAAAGCACAGCACACCTAGGACCCAGGCCCAGATCTTGAGACTCCCACATCTTGAATCTAGACTCTATATCCTAGAATGGCAAATCTTAAACCCAGAATTCTTTGTTTTCTTCCCCTTTGATTTTTCCAGACAGGGTTTCTCTGTGTAACCCGAGCTGTCCTGGAACTCACTATGTAGACCAGGCTGGCCTTGAATTTAGAGATCCTCCTGCCTCTGCCTCCAAAGTGCTGGGATTTCCACCACCACACAGCAGGATGAAGAATTCTAAAACCAGATCTGAGATCCAGGATTCAAGACCCCAGACTGTAAATCCAAACCCTAGCCTCAGGTCAGGCAGATGATGGCTTTCCACGTGGACAAGGGAGGCTATGGGGAGCCGTGTAAACTCTTGGCAGTTGGTGGTGGGTGCTTGGCAGACCTCCCTGTCAGCATTCAAAGGGCATGAGGAATGCCCCTCATCCTATCAGAGCCAATATGGGTAGCTAAGAATATGGTGGCCACATGGGAAAGAGGGTTGACTGTCCCTTGGGCCCAAGAGCCAGAAGCAGGGAAGGAGGGTCAGGCTCCCCACGTGTCCTTGTCCCCCAGCCACAGGCTCCACAAGCAGTCCTGGCCTTTCTGGGCCCGCCCCTCCTGGCTTACAGCCTCTGGGCTGGGATGCAGGCCCACACTTCCCGGAGGAGTAGTCGAGAACGTGGCCTGGGCCAGACCCAGAGCCTTAGAAGTAGGTCAAATGTTGCTGTATAACAGGTCCTGGGGACCCCGTCATGGCCCAAGCAGACCCACACAAATGTGTGTGGCCAGAAATGTGAACTCATGACCATATGTTGAGTCCTCATCAACTCAGACCCTTAATGGGGTCCCTGGGTCCCACCTCAGCTGCACAGATGGAAGATTTGTGGCCCTGGGAGGTGTCAACCGGCAGTCAAAAGGACTGACAGAGCAAATGAATGTATGAATATCTGTACCATCCTATGGCCTTGGGTGAAAGTCTGACTCCAAGAGGACTTCCCAGCAGGACTGATCAGGCACCAACAGGATGTGGCCTGCTTCCCATGGCACAGCCTCAGGCCTGGAAAAATGGAAAACGGTGCATAAGGGGGAGGCAGAAAATGCTCTACGCTCTGGGCTCTGTCCCTCCTGGCCTCAGTTTCCCTACCTAGCCAATGGACAATGGTAAGGTAGATGATGGTGGGTTCTGAGGGCCATGTCTACTCTAAGTACCGGCCCATCTTCACCACCACACACAGGCAACTCTGTCCTCGGGCAGGCCAAACACAACTCCCAGGCCCCTCCCTTTGCCCACTGTGCTGACGGGGACCAGATGCTCCAGCCTTGTGGTTCTAGGGGTGGGGGTGGTAGGGCCCAGCGGGCTGGCAGGCAAGCCCTGGGTTTGGCCCGGGGACCTATAATCAGCTCCTGCCCCTCTGATCCCGGCCCAGGACTGACGCTTTGGGGCTGTGGTGTCCTGGCCGGCTGTGGCCATGGCCGCTATATTTGGGAACCTAATTCAGCATGAAGGAGGAGGTAGCAGGCCAGAGTCTCCAGGGCCTAGGGCCTCATGAGGGACAGTGTGGGGACAGCAATGTTCAGACTTGGTCCATTATGGATGGAAGGCACATCCCTGTTTTCATGAACGAGTCTGGCTTGAGGGACCTTGATCCTGCTCCTCACAGCTCATCCACCCAAGGAGGGGCTCTGAAACTAAGTTTGAAAATACTGACACACACACACACACACACACACACACACACACACACACACACGCACGCACGCACCCCTGGATCCAAAGAATAGGAATACAAGCTGGGGTTGCGCAGTCTAAGTGAATGAGAAGAGGCTGGGAGCTGTCAAGGGTGGATGGAGGGCTGGGAAGACCGCTCAGAGGTAAAGTGTTTGCTGTATAACCATGAGGACCTGAGTTCAGATCCCTAGACTCCACATAAAGCCTGGACCCAGTAATCCCAGTGTCCCTATTGGGAGATGGGACACAGAGACAGCTTGGAAGCCCGAGGACCTGCCAGCCTGGCACACACAGAAGCAGGTAATAAGAGACCCTGCCTCAAACAAGATAGAAGGTCAGGACCGACCCCAGTTGTCCTCTGACCTCCACACATGTGCCGTGGAATGCAGGTAGCCACGTTCCACACATGAACATCAGACTCACACTCGCTCAAACATTTTTATTTATTTTAATTAATTTAAGTGTATGGGTGTTTTGCCTGAATGTATGTGTACCACATGCATGCCTGATGCCCACAGAGACCAGAAGATGGCATTGGATCCTCTGGAAGAGCAGCCAGTGCTCTTAACTGCTGCGCCATCTCTCCAGTCTCCTGCAACTTTTTTTTTTTTTTTTTTTTAAGAGTGAATGGAGCAGGAGAAAAGCTCATATAAGGAATGATACTTGGGGGAGAGAGGTCTGGCAGAGAGGATGGGGTCTCAACATGCTAAGTTAAGGTAGCTGAGAAGGTGGCCTGGGTTGGGATTGAAGGGCTTGAAGCATACTTACCTCTGAGCTCAAGTCCCTCAGCCTGACTCTGGTGTAGCTGCCTGACAGGGCCCAGCCCCTCCCCCGCAGCAGGGCCTGTGACCGCCCTGAACTGCTTTGACATTCCCTGCCATCGCGCCAAACCCTGTTCTCTCCCACCAGCAGTCTCCCAAAGAGCAAATATTTATTGTCCTTGGAAGAAAAAAAAAAAAAGAAGAGTCTCCTTTTAGGATCCTTGGAAGAAAAAAAAAAAAAAGAATCCCCTTTTAGGATCGGGGTCTGGGAGCTGCTATATTTGAGGTTTAAGGGCTCAGCAGTGGCCTGAGATGACCAGAAACCCCCTGGAAAGGATGAGGGAGGGAGAAAGAGATGTCACTGTGAGCTGGTCTTGGAGAAGAAGCTGGTGACTGCCCAAAACTGCTGAGCTGGGCCTCTGCCCAGCTTTGGACCCAGGACTACATCTTCCCTCCCCTTGCCTCTGTTTCCCCAAGTCTTTCCCAGATCAGGAGTGAATGTGTGCACTGCCCTGAGGTGTGAATGGGTGTGGTTGCTTGTCCTCTGTGGTTTATGTGTATGTAACCATGGGCATGAGGGTGGGGCCACATGTGCGATTGTGTGGGAGTGTGTGATCTTGTATGCTTGTATATGTCACCAGGCTGTGACCACGCGTAGGTCAGAGCACGTCTGGGTGCTCCTGGTTGTGTGTGCATGTCTATCTGTGAGCCTGTTCATCTGTTGGCATGAGTGGGGTGGAGCCATGTGGACACAACCTCTGTTGAATGGCCAATTCAGTCCAAAATGCAAGTAAATTTAGCAGAGGAAAAAAAAACCCCGTCAGTCATACGAGGAGTCTGAATTGACTGGTTGTTTGACTGGATGGATCAACTGTCTCAGGCAAACAGTTCACTTTGGCTGCAAGGAGTAGCCGGCCCCCTGGGGCCGTCATGAGAAACTGTCCACAGGACCCTTAACTATGTAGACATCGAAGCAAAGACAGGAGGGCTGGGAGAGGAAGAGAGATGGGGCACATTCAGAAGGAGGAGGTTGCTGAGGTGGGTCGGGGACAAAGGTAGGCCCAGGGAAAGATGAGCTAGAGATGCAGTCACGTGGACACACACAGCTCGTCACCCCTAAACTCAGCTCCAAAGATGAGGAGTCTTCACGCTCGGCTCTCGACCTCAAGCAGCCAGAGCAGACAAGGAGTGATCACAGGCGAGGCAGTGATGTGGGAGGAGAGGGCCAGCATGAGAAAGGAGGCAGGACAGGAACAAGGATGACAGTAGTGAATGAAGGAGGTGACAAGAAGCTGCGACGATGCTTTTGATACAAGCAGGGCAGAGGCTGCAGAGATGGCTCAGCGGTTAAGAGCACTGGCTGCTCTTCCAGAGGACCCGGGTTCCTTTCCCAGCCCCCATGTGTGGCTCATAACCATCATCTGTAACTCCAGCTCCATGGGACCCAAGGGCACCAGGTACACACACACACACACACACACACACACACACACACACACACACACACGTGGTGCACAGATACACATGCAGGTAAGACACCTATACACAAAAACAACTTTTACAAAAATTTTAAAGGCGGTTTAGCCAAGTGTTGTGGCTACACCTGTAATCCCAGCACTCCGGAGGTAGAGGCAGGAGCATTCGGAGTTCAAGGTCATCCTCAGCTACATAGTGAGCTGTGGTCAGCCTAGGCCATAGGAGAACCTGTCTCAAAAAAAAAAAAAATGCAAAGAAAGACAGAAAGAGAAGCCAGTGTGGGTTGGGATGGCTTCCCTGTCCCCTTACAAGTCCCTCCTAGCTATGGTGGCCCCACCAGACCTTGGGCTGTCCCCTCTCTGCCCCACCCAGCACCAGCTGTGTCTCTGCCTCCAGTGGCCACACAAAAACCCTCTGTAGTACAGGGTGTGGATACTGCATTAAAAATGGCCCAAGCCCCCAGCCAGGAATAGTTGGGGTTGATTCTGGTACCTGCCTTGGTAACTATTTATATATCTACCCACCCGCCCTGTGTGGTTAGGCTGAAAATGCAGACACACACACAAAGGCAGGCAGGCAGACAGACAGACAGACAGACAGACACACACACACACACACACACACTCATGCTTGCATACATGTGTGCATGCCCAATCGACTAACCTGCCCCAGCTGATACCAAGTGGCTTTCAAGACTCGCCCCTCCACCTTTGTGGAATGAATTTGCCTCAGGAGCTCAGAGACTGTTGTATGCCTAAGTCTCCAGCTTCATCCTTTACGGAGGCAACTGTCACCAGTCCCATGATACTAACACTGGAGTCAACATGGATCAACACAAACGTGTGCGTGTGCGTGTGCGTGTGTGTGTGTGTGTGTGTGTGTGTGTGTGTGTGTGTGTGTGTCCAGGTGTTTGGCGCCTTTCCATCGCCTCCTCCCACACACCTGTGGAGCTCGCTGCACCATCGCACCACTGTGGAGCCTTGCATGGAGGTCTGTTCACAGAGGGGAAACAGAGGCCTGAGCAGAGCAGCTGGGCTGGGGAGGTCAGCATCCCCGAGTTCAGGCCTTTGAGCCGAAGCATCTGTGTTGTTTTTGGCATATCTAGGCCAGATAAGGATGGGGTCAGCACTTGGCTCTCATGGGAAAGGACTCTCTGGAAGGTTCCCGACCCATTTGTTTCCCATATCTTGGACCCTAGGACAAGCACAGGGAAGGCAAAAGGAAAACAGGGGCTGTTGGGGGATAGGCAAGTTCCTGTTGCAATGGCCTTGAGGCTACTGAGAACTTACAGTGGATTCAGACTCTCAGATGTCTGGGACCAGGGAGTGAACCCTAAGACCAGCCCAAAGCCCCCCCGCCCTCGCCCCAAGTGTATGACTTAGAGAAAATGGGAATGGGTAGTGTGAGGCAGTCAGCTCTGCCCTCTGTTACAGGGAGCCACAAGTTCTGTAGTCTGAACTGAGGTCTCTCAGATCAGCATTCTGGTTAGCTAGATGGCTCAAGTATTTGGAGGCAACATTTGGGACATCAGGAGACAATGGGGTATTATCGCCCTCATCAAAGCAGATTTGGGTGCCAGGCCTGGCTTCCGCACCAGCTGGGGATCACGGTGCTGGCCCTATCGCTGATTCCCAGAGCCCCCGCCCCTGAGAGTTCTCAGCGTTCACTTTTGTACCTCGGGGTCGGGGAGGGGGTGTTGTCTGCCATGCTGCTGAAGCATCCTAAGTCCTGAGTCCCCTCCTTTCCCGACCCTGTCAACCTTTGCCCCTGTCCAGATTGTAGTGAGGGATGGTGAGCTGGAGCTTAGAGCTATGTCAATAAGGGGACAATGGACTGGCA
The DNA here is from genome assembly GCA_902168405.1 of Peromyscus aztecus. NCBI lineage: Eukaryota > Metazoa > Chordata > Mammalia > Rodentia > Cricetidae > Peromyscus > Peromyscus aztecus. The sequence goes on from CABHPQ010173324.1 coordinate 30,480, forward strand.
CAAAGGGCCCAGCCCAGGCTGCAGATAAGCTGGGAGGGACTAGGGGATGGCTACAGCTCAGGGAACTCTGTCCACAATGAGCACCTTCCACCCCTGAATCATGTCTTGCTTTCAGGAGTCCTGCTCTTCTGCTATAAGCAGAAGAGCCCGTGGTGGGTGTAGCAGGGTTACTATGTGGCCCGAGACCCCTCCAAGAGCCTATGCCCAATTAGCATGGTCATACCCTTCTCCCAGCCTGTAATCATTGCAGATTCAGCTCAGCAAAACAGAGAGGCTGGAGCAAGGGATCGGTGGTTAAAAAGCACTTGCTGCTCTTGTAGAGGACTGGAGTTCTGTTACCAGCACCCACGTGCTAGAGACAACCAACAGTAGCTAGCTCCCGGGAATCTGACCTCCTCTTCTGGCCTCCAAAGGCGCTTGCATTCATGAATGCATACTAACACAGACACAAAAATTATATATATATATATATATGTAAAAGATAGAGGTCATCATGGCTGCCAGTGGTCTCTGCTGCCTCCAGGTTCTTTTTCCTGACTTTGAGGTCCAGAGAGAAAGCATGCCACTCTTCCCATCTCCGTCATCCCTTTCAGGGATGGCTGGACTAAGGCTAGTGTGGGGCCTCTCTTCCACCCCGAGGGCTCCCTAGCTACGGTCTCCCATTTCACAACTTGTCCCATGGGCTGCTCCCTGGCCCTCTGAGGACCTGCCATTGGGTGGAGTCAGTGTCAGGAGGCTCCCTGGAAGAGAACTTTCTAAGGAGACTTGACCTGAGGCATTGGAGAAGCTTTCTGAAATCCTGGGATCTGCCACCCTCCTCTTGAAGAAAGCAAGGCTCAGAGTGGAGGCCCCTCCCCAGAGCAACTGGGCGGCAAAGGGACGAGCCAAGCAGAATGCTGGGAGTCCAAAGCTTTACCAGTTATCTATGCCATCCTTGAGGCCAGGGCGATGAGCCTGTCCCGGGGGCTGACGCTGAAGTTAGGCAGGAATATGCTGTATACTGGAAAGTTTGGATTCACCCCTAGTACCACCAAATAAAAGCCCTAGCTAAGAACCAGGATGTGTAGATCTTGCTTTGCTGGGGCCAGGCTGCAAACCCTGAAAGGTTTCTGAGACGAGGAGGCATTGGAAGTGCACACAGGAGAAGGAACAGGACAAGTTAGCCTACAGAGTAAGGCAGAGCCCGGGGCTCATGGATGCTTTAGGGACCACATCTGCTTCCTTCTCAGAGTCTGGAGTCTGAGCCCAGTCCAGCATCCGTCCTTGTCCCTCTCTGTCCCAAGGAACCCTCTACAGCTGTGCCTGACCTAGACAATAAATAAGGAGTCATCTTAGAACCAGTTCTGCTCCTTGGGCTAGGAATGACTTCTGGGGGAAGAGGGAGGGCGGGGGGAGGTCAAGCAAGGGTATTGCTTGCAGTGGCCCAGTGACAGAGTGCTGGTTCCCTGCTCTGCGTCCCCGTTCTGGCACAGGAAACAGGGAAGGAAAGAGTACGGCAGGCCGTGGAGGCCTCCAACAGGAGTGCACGGCTGAGTGGGGAGTGGGCTTTTCACCTACACCAGGGGAGGCTGAGGGACCGCAGCAGCACAGCCCTAGCCAGCCCAGGCCGAACCTGCAGTGTGTACCTTCCAGCAGTACCCTGCCCTGCCCTGCCCTGGCTGAATCTGGCCCTGCTGCTGATGGCCCTCCAGCTGTAACTTCAGGGTAGTATCTGAGCCATGATTAGTTACTCTCCTGGTAACTCTCTTAACCACTGAGCTACCTCTCTCCTCTCTCCTGGCATCTCTGATGCCACCTACAAGGCAGTCTCTCTGTCTCTGTCTCTCTGTCTCTGTCTCTCTCTGTCTCTCTGTCTCTGTCTCTGTCTCTCTCTGTCTCTCTGTCTCTCTGTCTCTCTGTCTCTGTCTGTCTGTCTGTCTGTCTGTCTGTCTCTCTCTCACACACACACACACACATACACACACACACACACACACACACACACACACACACAGTTTTAGAAACTTTCTCAAAGTGCTGCTTCTCTCTGCATAGTTCAGCCAATGATGCCTGCTGCTGGCTCTGCTGCTGGGCAGCCAGGCAGACACATCTCTGCTCCAGACGGGCAGATGCAGTCCTGATCTCAGCCTCAGAGATGCCCCCAGGATTTACCAATTCATGGCCTTGACCCAGATGGTGTCCACTGAGGCATTTGGGATGACAGGAAGCAGTCCCAGAGAGGGCCCAGAAGACATCAAATGGTCCAGCATGGCCAAGGACCACCCACATGGAGGATCCCTCCGACCAAAAGCAGGCCAGAGTATCAAGACTAGGGTTCCTCACCCAGGTCCCTGTCACAGCCCTCAGCAAGTACCCGGGGTCTGAGTTCATACCTCCTCCTTCCATGGCCCCCTCCTCCCTTCAAACCACAGTGCCCCGAGGCCTCTGGAACGCGTGCCCAGGACCTCAGTGATATTTTGAGTTTAAGAAAACTTTGCAGTCGGCAGGAGCTCTTAAAGGTTATAAATAGCAACCGCGGGAGCCCATGCCGGGAGAGGCGGAAACACGTGTCAAATACGCCTGGGAGGAGGGTATTCCGAGGCACAGACCCCCCCCCATCCTCATCCCCATACACACACACACACACACACACACACACACACACACACACGGGACCTACCAGGCTTCTGGGCATTTTACAACCACTGGAGCGGGAAGTCACACCCCACTTGGAAGGCGGCTAGGAAGCAAGACCCCCTTCTACCCCTCAAGCAGGGTCCCTGGTGGTTGAATGGGTTGCCAGGGGCATGTGGGGGCACTGTTGAACGGAGATCTAGGTGGGAGCTTTCTCCTTCCCCTCTTCCTCCACCAGCCCTCACCCCCCACACCCCAGCCCGGAGCTTACCAGCGGAGAAGAACACACAGGGCTAAAGGGGCTTGGGACAGTGCTCGCTCTAACTGTCAGCAGCTAGCAAGGGCTTATTGTAAAGTCATGAGAGAGCCAGGTACTCTGTTGACCCCCAAATCCTAACTCTTTCTCTCAGGCGCTGCTGCTGTCTCCTTTCCATGTGGAGGGGCCTTAACGAACCCGAATAAAGTGTGATGGAAGGGACTGGAGAGAGCAGGAAGGGTCCAAGAGGGCGGTAAGCAGATCCCAGGGCCTCATCCTCCGTGATCTGATCCCAATGTTTCTGCCTCCAAAAAAAGAGTTCCCTTGCTGGGCAGTTAAGGAAGAGAAGACCTGGGACAGGAAGACTCCTTTACTTCAGGGTGATAAAGGGTGTGTAATTTGTCAACAACCCAAAATAGGATACAAAGGTCTCCACAAGGTCAGTGGGCAGGGATACTACCTTAAAGTTTGAAGATGTGCTCTGGAGCTTGGGGAGTGCAGCTCTGTCCTCATCTAAGACATCTGTTATCTAAGCTCTGTCTGGACCTCAGACAAAACAGTCATGAAGGCCCCACAGCTGCTGAGGGAATAGCGAACCTCCATGACCACCACGGATCTTCCCAAGTGCCCTCCAAGCGATCTGGGTAGGAACTACTACTCCCTAAACGAAAAGGGAAAGAGGGAGGCATGGCCAAGCCTCTCCATGTCCTCAGCCCTGCCTCCCTCATATTCTTATACCCCTGCTGGTCCCTAGCGGGTCTGGGGGAGGCAGTCACGCTTGGCATCCAGGCGCTGTGAACCTCAGGGAGCCCCAAAGGGTTTATGGGGCTCCCAATGAATGGGAGCCTGTTGAGCTCTGAGGGGGCCCAGCCCAAGTAAACATAGTTGGGTCTGAGCTGCCATTCTCCCCCTGCCTACTTACCCAGGACCCAGGACCAAAATACGATTTCCTGTCCCCAGGCTAAGGGCCAGAATCACCCCTCACAGCCTTAGGCTGGGGCCCACCGGAGGAACACAGACTGGCCTGAATGCCAGATTTTCAGATGCAAAGCTCTGCCCGCATCCAAAATGAGTCCCTGATCACTTTGACTCTCAAACCTTTCATCTGTTAAGGGCAGATTGGAAACTGAGGCCATGAGTAGGGAGGGGTCCAGCTCAGGGTCACACAGATCAAGCAAAATAGGTCCCAGGTTCCTGCCCCATGGCAAAGCAAAGGATTTCAAGATGAGGAGGACAGTCCTGAGTCAGAGGGTCAGGGTGGCAGTGATGTTTAATGGGAAATAGGGGTCGTTTCCTCCTCTGGATGTAACAGCCCACTGACCTACACAAATAAAACCCAGGCCCCTGTGACCCTGGCCACAGAATGACCAATACATTCTTGAGTAGCATATCTCAGGATAGCTCAGACTGGGGACAGGGTATCTACAATAGTTGTTGGTGTGCTGTTTGTCGTGGTCTTGCTCTGTGACCTAGCTAATCCACTCTGTTCTCAGACCGCAGTTTCTCCTACCAGGAAGCCAGGAATTAACAAACTCCTTGCCTCCCTTTCTAGTTTGTGAGCCAAAGTAGTGCCCTGGAAAGCTGGGTGGGGTGGTACTGTGATCACAACACTCCACCCGGGAGGCTGATGCAGAAGACCAGGAGTTCAAATCCAGCTTGGACAACACAGGGAACAACAATCTATCTCAAGCAAAATGGTTGACATGGTGGTGCTCACCTATGTAATATCAGCACCGAGAGAGCCAAGGCAGGGCGATCAGGAGTTCAAGGTAGTCTAGGCTATGTATGAGTCCTCAGTCAGCCTGGGCTACATATCAACACCACCTTGCCTCAAAACAAAACCAACACCAAAGAAGAGTAAAGCAGAACAAAGGGGACCAAATGTGTGGTACCCACTGGCAAGAGCCCAGAAGGTCTAAAAGAGGTGACGCTGGAGACAAGGGTCCTAGGAACATGCCCTGGTGACAGAAGGGTGGTTTGAGGCAGCCACTTCACGTGCTGTGCGGGGCACTGGAGGCTGGGGTTGGAATGTGCTGAGTGGCAGCTGCTATGTGAATCATTAGACCTCGTCAGGCCCAGCCGGGGCTTCCAGACGTAAACCAGTTCAGACTGGGCTCAGGCACAAGGGCAGTCTCCAGCCCAGGTCACTGGGTCCTGGGGACCTGCGGGGGAGGTTTCTAGGATCTTGCATAGTCGCTGTGTTCCTACTTGTGTACATCCTCACCCTCAGCATCCACTCCTGGTTCTGTCAGGGCCTAGTCTACAGACTCACGAAGGAGGATCCACCCTGTGTGTAGGCCCCTGTCCACTGTGCACAAGCAGACCCTGAGTCTGGGAGGTACATCAGTGTGGGGCCGGATAGAGAGGGCTTCCTGGCTGGCTTCATACCAGGAGCCACATTCTAGTCAGATATGGGTGGTTGTAAGGTTGTGGGGGGTGGGGTGGGGATCAAGACAAAGGCTTGAGTGAAATGGAGCCCCTACATCTCCCTTAGCTGAGACCTCAGGAATTTTTTGTTTGTTTGTTTGGGTTGTTTTGTTTTGTTTGACTGGTTGTTTTTTGTTTCTTCTTTATTTTCAGTTATGTTGATTTACGCTCCCCTGTGTGTGTGTGTGTGTGTGTGTGTGTGTGTGTGTGTGTGTACACACGTGTGCCATGGCACACGGGTGGAGATCAGGGGACAACTTGCAGAAGTTAATGTTCCCCTTCCACAATGTGAGTTTCGGGGGCCAAACTCAGGTTGTTAGGCTTGCTCGATGGCAAACCCCTTTCCCTGCTGAGCCATCTCACTGCCCACCCCACCCCCTTTTTGAGACAGGGTCTCAAGTAGCCCAGACTGGTCTCAAATCTCTATGTAGCCGAGGATGACCTTGACTTTCTGATTCTCCTGCCCCCAAGTCCCCGTTTCTGGGATTACAATCATCTACCACCAGGTCCAGCTGAAGTGGTACTGGGGGGATGTTTATGCCATGCAGGCTCTCTATTCCCACTGTGCTCCAGCCCCCGCCCCATCTGTCCATCTTAACTTATGTGTATGGTGTGCCTGCGTGGGCCTGTGTGCACCACGTGCATGGAGAGGCCTACAGAGGCCAGAGAACTTTGGATCCCCTGGAACTAAAGGTAGTTGTGAGCCATCTAACGTGGGTGCTGGGAACTGAACCCTGGTCCTCTGCAAGAGCAGTAAGTGCTCTTAACTGTGGAGCCATCTCTCCAGTCCCTAGGTATTTATTTTTGAAATGGGGTCTCCCTATGTAGCCCAAATTGGGATCATTGTATTCAGCTCTCCTGGCTCAGACCCTCACCTCCCCCACACACACACCATTTTTTTCTCATGATACTTGGAATCCAACGGAGGGTCTTACTCATGGGAAACACGCACTCTTCCACTGAGCTACATCTCCAGCTCAGGTATCAGCTTTTCTCTCTGGGATGTGAGTATAAACCAGCCCATACCCCATTTTTTTAAGGCTCCTAAACCTTGAATAAAATCACTTATAGATGCTGTGTTCATACCATGTGGCAGCCTGGGATTTCCGAGAGGTAGAAAGGACCAGAAGGATTAGACAGAAACAGGGATAAATAAAGGGGGATTAGTCATCGTGAGGCTTGGCAGGGCAAGGGAGGGCAACTGAGGCACAGGCTCACTGGAGGTTGAGCTGGCTCGGTGCCTGGAAAGCAGATCCATGAGGGTTGCGGGGAGGGCCTAGCCCAGGGTATCAGGACACTGGCAGGCTTGGGGTCTGGGACAAAGTCCTGAGCCAGCGCAGGGCTTGGTAAAAAATCATTAATTTTTCTTTTCAAGCTGGAGCTCTGACCCGGGCCTTTTCCTGTCTTCAACAGCAGCGTCCTTGCTCAGGCCTGAGCTGCAGTATCTTCTCTGGAGTTTCCCATGGCCTCCCCATGGCCAACCTGAGTCTGCTCCTCAACCTGAGGCCACATTCGAAAGACCTGTGGATTCCAGGTAAGTGGGACTCGGGGGAGCCGGGAGAAACAAGGTTAAGTTGCCTCTGCGGTAAGCCTGTGCTGTGCCCTGGGGCAGACAAGGACCTGGCGTCCACAACAGCAAGGCACCTGTGACCATGACTCAGCCAGAGGAAGTCTATCCCCCCAGAAGCCTTTGGAGTGTGTCCTGATGGAGACAAAGCCTCCTGGCCTCCTGGACCCCCATCCTCCCTCCCTCCCTCCCTCCCTCCCTCTCTCCACCTTCCTGGAGGTGAGAAGCCAGACCCTGCTGCAAGAGCAGGGGGGTTGCCCAGCCAGCTGCTATGGAAGCCTTCAGTGACTCAGCTGGGTAGGGGAGTGTTTATGAGCAGCCGAAATGGCTGTAAAAGTGGCACCTTGCTTCACTTATGGCCTGGCCACCCCATCCTATACTGGCCCCTTGGCTCAAAAAGTTTCCAGAGGGACCGGTAACAAGAGAAATGTCTGGGGTTTGAAACCTGGGAGGAATCCTGGTCTGAGGTCAGGGTTCAGCTTACGGGTTGTAAATCAGACTGGGATAAAGGCTTAACCTGGGGTCAGGTTCATTGTGGGGGCAGAGCAGTCTGAGAGCAGAGCTGATCTTAGCATGCAAGTGACTTTGGGGCTAAGTTAGGGATGAAGTATGGGGATGAAGGGTGGTGTCTCAGAACCAGATGTGGGCTCCTGGTTCCACAGAGCTTCCAGGCGGGTGACAAGGGGTTTTCTGAGAGAGTAAGGCCAGACTACAGAGCTGGAAGGACTGTACAAGTCTGACGATCCAAGTGGTCCCAGGTTCTGTGTACCTTGGCTACAGCCCTACTCAGACTGGTAGCAGCAGAGGCCTATCCGTCTGCGGCTGCCACAGCAGCAGAGGTGGAGCCAGAGTCCAGACACTGCTCTGGTCCTGAGCTATGGTGACCATCTTATCTCCTCCTGCTAAGTCCCAGCTGGGGGGGGATCAAAGAGAAAAACACAGACCCACGCCCTACTCCTAGCCTTACTTTTCCCAACTCCATTGAAAACTGATCTGAAACAAACCAGAAACTGACCCTACAGCCCAGGGCATGCCAGTCAAAGGGCAAGGCTGGCTCTACCCAACCCTGGTGTGCTACTAGTTAATATGCGATCCCTTGCCCCATTCCGAAGGTGGCAGTTTAACCAGGGGCCTGAGGGCAAGTTGGGTGATCATAGTGTGGAATGTCTAGTAGGGAACTCTGGGGTGAAGTACTTGATAGAGTTAGGGAAATGCCCTCAGGGGACACAGACCATCACACCACTCTAGCGATTGCCACAGCCCACCCTGGTCCACCCAAGGGCAAAGCTTAGCTTTCTTTCGTTGTTTCATTTTCTCCAGACGGGGTCTCACTATGTAGCTCTGGCCTGTAACTTGTTATATAGATCAGGCTAGCCTCGAACTCACAGAGATCTGCTTGATTCTGCTTCCCAAGTGCTGGAATTAAAGGTGTACACCACCATGCCCAGCCCAAAGTACAAGTCAGGAGGTTTCTATTGTTAAAACTAGGAACTCTGCCCGGTCAGCTCCTAGATGGCTCTCATTCTTGATTCCAGTATGTTCTTTCTCATCACCAAGGGAAAAGACAGCCGTCACCGTCACATGAAACTTGGGTCATTTAGAAACGCGTAACACTGAGACCATCAGAGCATATAGCACTGCGATCTTCCATTCTCAAAGACCACACATACCATACAAGAGAGACCTGAACTCCCACCCAGCACTACTGAGGATGTGGGGACACAAGTAGGGACCTCCATACCAAACTAAGGAGTGAGATCCTGACAGGGAAACAGAAAAACCAGACAGAGGTGTGAGCGTGAGCAGGCCAGTAGTCCAGCAGACTGTACCTATTGGGAACAGTCATTTTGAAGGAAATAGCAGTCTTTGAACACCAGAACACGGAAACTCAAGAGCAGTGGGCACAGAAGAGGGGCATGGCAGAAGAAATGTTTAAGGAAGGCAGTGTGGCCGTGAGTTGAGTTTCCGGTTCTCACCGAGGGACAGGGCCATCCTTGAGATGGAGAAAAGGCTTTTTGTGGGTGAGAGCTGAGCTCATTTGCATAGAATGCTTGTGGAGAGCCCCTGGAGCTCACGGGTTTGCACAGTTTGTCCCTTTGAGTAAGCTGGACATCTCCCCGATTTTGCAGATGTCAAAACAGAGACCAAGACCCCCGGAGAGTCCTAGTGATTCGGACACAGAATTGGTAAGTAAGCAAGCAAGGGTGCCAGTTAACCGGGTGGTATTTTTCAGGGCACCACACTTCCTTCAGCAGGGCTTTCCTTACCCCTCTGTTCCAAGCACTCCCAACCTTCTCTGTTGCCTGATGATCCCTACCTGGTACACAAGGAGGTGGTAGGCTTAGAAGTCCAAGGTCTAGGACCCAGGGGTCAAGTATGGAGTAGGTAAACTCCACCTCCCCTTACTAGCCTCAACCTCCACACACACACACCCCAATCCTCTCTATTTCCCCACGTCGAGGGTCCCAAAACAGCCACCAGCATTTGGGAGCCGGCGTGATGGAGGGAGGTGACGTATAAGAGTGGATGTCCTAGCTGAGCCCCAAGTCTTGTAGCCTCGAATCGCCCGAATTGGGCTAGGTGGGAGAGCTAGAGATGCCTGGTAAGCAGCCGATAGGTCGAGACATCTTAAGATACCCAGATTGGAAAGGGACCCCTCTAAGCTCCAGACCTAGGCAGGAGGAGCACTATGCGGTTTTCGGATCGCTACATCCCAGGACCAGGGATGGGACAGAGGATGGAGGACCTGGCAAGGGCGGGGCGGGACGCGAGGGCGTTGGCTGCATAGCCTGACTCTGGCTGGAGGTGGAGCAGCTTCCCCAGGGTCCCTACACAGCCAGAACAGGAACCCCACGGGTGCACGGACAGTGCCGTGGCCCTAGGCGTGCGAAGTACTAGGCGGCCTCCCCAGTGGCTCCGCTCCTGGAGCCCGCCTGCTCATCGCTAGGGCTGGACGATCTGGGGGTGATGGGTGGTCTGTGCTTTTCCAAAGGAGAAAGAGAATAAAGCAAAAGTAGGGACAGCTTCCCAGCCCCGGTTCTCAGGTCCCGATGTCAGAGCTCCCTAGACTCCGTGCCTCCAACACTCATCCTTCTGCCGAAAGACCCCGGGCCGGGTCTCTGGAGAGATGTCCCGGGGTGGGGGGCGGCGGGCTCGGCTCTGCCCTCCACACACCCGTCCGGGAGGCGGTGGAGGGGGCAGGGGCGGAGGAGGCCCGGGGAGGGCGCGGGGGAGGGAAGAGGCTCCGGGCTGCGGGGGGAGGGGAGCGGCAGACGCCGAGGCGAGGGACGCGCGAGGCGGGCGGCGGCTCCGAGCAGCGGCCAGGCGGGGGGCTCAGGAGGCCAGGCGGGCCAGGGGGGATCCCGAGAGCTCCATGAAGTCCCCCCGGGGCCGCGGACGGGGCGCTGGCTTGGGGAGGCTGTCGGGGGGACCCCGACATTCATGGCAAGGCGGGGGCCGCGGCGGCGTGCTCGGAGTAAGTCGGGGCTTGGGGGGTAGGGTCGGGCGCGCGGGGCGCGGGAGGCCGGAGTGGGGCAGGAGCGACTCCGGGCCCGGCCAGGGCGGGCCGGGCTGCTCGGTCTCGGTGTCAGTCTGCGGCGCCTCCTCGCAGCCCGGTGGAGTCGCCAGCCCGCTGCCGCTCAGTTCGGTGGCTTTTTTGGAAACTTGCAAATGTTTTCGTAGAGGAGGGGAGGGGGGAGCGAGGGAGTGACCGAAACCGAGCTTGGGGCCGCTGGAATAGCAGAGGCCAAGGCCGGGGAACGAGGGCGGGGGGAGTGTTCGGAGGGGGGGGGACGACTCTAGCTAGAGACCGACTGACAAGCAGACGGGCTGCCCCGGCGCCGGGGCCGCAGAAGCGCTCGTGCCGCTTGGGCGCACGCGGCGCGGGTTCGGAGGATGGGAAATGGGGTGCAGGAGGTGGCTGCCAAGGGAATGGGGGTCCAGCCTGGGCTGGGGAGCCGGGCCGCAGTGCCTCCCGAGAGCCCGGAGCTGGCGGCAGGAACACCGAAGGGCTCAGTGTCGTTGCAAAAGTCGGGATGGCATCCCGTAGTTGCACGCCCCGCGCGACTCAAAACGCGCCCCCTGCCCCGCCCCGACTCCCCTGTTGCCCACTGCCGCGGAGCTAAAAATAACAGCCTGGTCGCCCCCCGCAGACCGCGACCCCGACCCCTCCCCCGCCCCTCCCCCACTGGGCGTGGAGTGAAGCCACGGCTCCCAGTCCCCCCAAAGAGGGGGGAAAAAGACAGAGAGAAAGAAAGAAAGAAAAGGCGGCGCGGGAGGGGAGCGGGGGGCGGGCCGGGGGCGGGGGGCCCAGCCATATGGATGTGATTTCTCCGCTCCGAGGCAGACAGGCCGCTCAGCAGCGCTCGGCGCCCGCCCGCCGCCCGCCCGGCCTCAGGCTGCCTCCCTCCCTCCGCCCTCCCTCTCTCCATTGCGCCGGTTGGTTCTCTCGCTCGCCCTCGGCGTATGGGCCCCGCACCGGGCTCCGGGGCCTCGGGCCGCCCGGACGCCGGGGTCCCCTAGGACGGGGTGTGGGCGGGGCGGCCCGGCCTGACACAGCTCTGCACCCTCCAACCATCACCAGGGCCGGCGGCGGCTGCCCCGAGGGACGCGGCCCTAGGCGGTGGCGATGGGGGCCGCCCGGATCGCACCCGGCCTGGCGCTCCTGCTCTGCTGCCCAGTGCTCAGCTCCGCATATGCGCTGGTAAGTCCCTCTCCGTCTACATTCAAACACAAGAATCCTGGAGTTGCTCTGGGGTCCCTGGGCTAGTGTAGGCGCAAAGATTTGGGTTCTCCTAATAATCTGAACTTTGGGATGGTACCCCTCCCCCCGGCCGCCGCCGCTGTGAACCAGGAATCCTGGTGCCTGCTCTCGTTGGGGTGTCTTACTTACCGTAGGTTCCAGATGCCTGAAGTTTCCCCACTTCTGAAGACTTGGCTTGGGGTCCTGGGTCTGGAAATCTGTGGTTGGAGTTTCCCTACACCATGCTTCTGTGAGCACACGGCTCTGGTCGTATGTATCTCTTTCGATGGTGACAGTGTGATCCAGCGGGCTCTGGGTGTGGAGTCCCATAGACTGCGTTGGGGGCCTTTGCTTTCGCAAGTTTTGTTTGCACCCAGTGCTCAAAGCTGTGTGCAAGAAGTCTGAAAATCCCATAGACTGAGGATAGGGTGTAGAGCCCCCTCCAGCTCTCGGGATCCCACAGATACACAGAGGTATGCACTAATGGGACAGCTTTTTCCGAAGTGGAAGTCGTTTGCCCGGGGAGGTGGGTGTGGTGTGGTACGGAGGTCCCCGAAAGACAGACCTCACAATACACCTTGCAGAAGATACGTGCTGTGCGTGGGGTATTCTGACGAGGCTGATCTTTGGGGGTTCTGTGCATGGTCTGAGAATGGAGACCTGGAGATAGAATAGTAAAGAGGGCTAGAGAGAGACAAAGGGTTGGGGTGAGAGCTCTGACCCCGGCGGGGACAGACTCGGGACAGCAAAGACAAATGGAGAGCTGGAGACACTAAGGGGAATCATGAGCCCATCTTGGGCTAGGGTCTGGGTGCCATTTCCCAGAGAGGGGAGATTTTCCATCCTCTCATAGCCCACAGCGGTCCTATCTGAATTGTCCAACCCATTCTGGAATCAGCTTCTGTGCCTGACTTTAAGGTCTTGTTGCCTCCATAACCCAACCCCGACCCAGGTCTAGAGAGACAAGGCAAGCAGCTTCCTCCACAGGACAGAGCCTCCGATCCGAGGACAGGGGAGGTCTGGGACTCCTCCAGCTCAGCCTACTGCTTGTGTGACCTTGGATTGTCCTTCCCCACACCTCAGTTGCCCATCTGTGAAAAGAGAGCATGAGAAACTTTGCCGAACAACATTGCAGTCTGCTGTTCTCCTTCTGTGGTCCCCCACATTCCATTCACCAGGCCCATACCCTCCCTGTTCTAGTCCAAAGACTGCCCCAGAAAGGAACTTGTACACAGGGAAACAAGTTCGGAGGGCCTGAGCTTGCTGTTCCAGAGATGCTCCAAGCACGGGCAGAGCTGTTTGCTGACTTTTCCTCAGTGACTTCTGTGTGTGTGCACATACATGTTCATGGGGTAGACCGGCTGATGGGTAAGGTATCCTGAGTGTGTGGCTGTGTGTCCATCAGCATAGAGCTTTGTGGGCATCTGGGTCGGTCCGTGGGATTGTGTGTATTCAGGTCCACATGTACCTGAAGCTTCTGAGGGACGCACAGTTGTAGACACATGTGTGTGCATGCATGCGTGCACCCTGTGAGTGTGTGTGCACACAGGTCTATTGTTTGCTTATTTGTATTTAACAAATACTTCTGTGTTTTCTGTTTGCCAGTCCATTGTTCTAAGCACTTTATGCAGATCAGCTAGTTTAATCTTCCCAGCAACCCTCTGAGGAAGGTATTTTCCCTATTTTTTTTATTAACTCATCCAGATCCACTATGACCATTGTGTGTCTGATGTTAATCAGGTGCTAAGCCCTGTACCTCACTGTGTGTGGTGGAGGGAGCCCCTAGGACTCCAGAAAGCGCTGTGTGAGAGTTGAGGTATATGCAGAGAATTTTCCTGGTTTAGGAGGGCCCTACGCTAAAGACAGGAGGACAGATGCCACTATGGCTCTGCGGGAACCTTGCTGGGGCATGTGAGTGCAGTGGACCATCTCCTGCTTCTGGTCTAAGGGGTCTAGTCTGAGGGACAGGTTCGGCCAACCCACCCACCCACCACCCTGTGGGATCCCGGGCTCAGCTGGAGTCAGCAAACAACGGCAGCCTGCCCATTCTCTTTCCTAAGCCCAGTTCTCTTTCCATAGCGTAACATCTGCTGTGTCCAGATGTGTATGTACAGGCACGGACAAAGCCCGTCTGTCTCAGCTGTCACCAGACCTGTAGACTACCTACTCAGCCAGATCCAAGGCCATGCTCACTTCTCCCATGATCTTGTTTGGGGTACCAACGAGCATCCCACTGGGAGAACACTGACCGCAGCTGGACTCAGCTGGTCCATTTGTGTCACAAAGAAGAGTAGCCCAGAGACGAGCATTGAAGGAGTGAAGTTTAGATGGGGATAGGCCCACAGCTTCTGAGCAGGCAAAAGGATGGTCTTGTCCTTTGAGATCCTTTACCCTACGGACACCCTAGAGAACCCTCAGCTCACATGAATGTGATGGTCAGCAGCGAGGCAGGCCTGAGTGTGGGATATGACCCTTGGGTAGGACTCCACAGAGAACGTATGGTCTCTTAGGCTGGCTGCACAGGCAACCTATTCCAAACAGCCCAGGGGGGCAGCTCAGAAGGTACTTAATTTTTTTTAACATTTAGTGTGTGTGTGTGTGTGTGTGTGTGTGTGTGTGTGTGTGTGTGTGTTTACAAGTGCTTGCGGGAGTGAGTTCTCGCCTCCCACCACGTAGGTTCCAAGTATTGAACTTAGGTTTCAGGCTCCGACGGAGAGCACTTTACCTGCTAAGTCATCTTGCCAGACCAAGGTGCTTGCTTTTCAAAGTAAGAACATTTATTGAGCAGTAGCTTTCCATAGAGTCTGAGCGAGAACCTGCCATATATATTTTCTCATCCTGCCCATTGTCCTAGCCACTTTATGGGGAAATGACCTTGAGGCTCACGTAGGAAGGCTGGCAGAAGAGGATCTGAACCATTTGAACCCAGGACTCAGACTTCTAGAGGATTCTTTCCTCTAAGTGAGGTGAGAGTCAACTCTAGGCAAGAGGTCCCTCTGTGTCACGTTGGGGTTTCTTTTCTTCTTAAAAAAAAAATGAAATCTCTGTTATCTTACCTTTTTAATTGTTTATTTCATGACTAATACATGAGCACATGTTATTTATAATTGTTTTTGCATTATTTTAATCTCTGTATATGTGCACGTGCGTGCATGTGTGTAGGTCTGAAGGCTGAGGACAGCCCGGGTGTTGTCCCTGCCTTCCACCTTATTTGAGACAAAGTCTGTCTCACGTGCCGCTGTGCACACCAGGCTAGTTGGTTCTCAGGCCTCTGAGGAGTCTCTGGCTCGTCTTTATGTGGGTTTGGGAGTCCAAACTCTAGTCTTCATTTGTGAGCAGCAAGCGCCTTCCCCATGAGCCATCTCTGCAGCCCAAGAGTTCAAATGATACAGAAAAAACAGAAGTTTTCTTTGGGCACTGTCCAATCCCAGTCCCCTTTCTAGAGAAAGACATTTGGATAGTCTGGGGAGGGTCCTCTGTCTCTGTCTCTCTCCCTGTGCTTCAAATGGCACCTCTTTGTATACATAGCAAGTAGGAAAATATCTCTTGTTTTCCGTTTGTTTTAAAATAAGTCCAGCAAGCTTTCTCCATAGGGCTCTGTGACATGTGCGTCATTGTACTCAAAGGTGTATCTTCGTATCTGTTATTATAAATCTCTTAAAATACGTATTTAATATTTTTGTGTTGATGTGTGGGTTTTTGTGTATATATGCAGTGCCTGAGGAGGCCGGAAGAGCCTGTCAGATCCCTTAAGCTGGGGTTACAGACTGTTTTAAGCTGCCTGCAGTGTGTGCTGGGGACAGAACTTGGGTCCCCTGCCGGAACAGCATGTGCTCTTACCCACAGAGCCATTTCTTCAGCCTCTAAAACCATTTTTTTAAAATTATTTTATTGTATGCTTACTGTTTTGGCTGTGTGCATGTCTGTACGTCGTATGCACGCAGTGCCTGAGGAGGCCAGAAGAGGACGTCAGATCCCCTGGAACTGGAGTTACAGGCAGTTGTGAGCCACCGTATGCTGTAGGGAATCCAACCTGGGTCCTCTGGAAGAACAGCCAGTGCTTTTAAACACTGAGCCATCTCTCCAACTCCTTTTTAATCCTGCATACTATTCCAAAGTCTGAACTTCGTTAAACATTCATGAGGAATGCACATTCAGATCCTTTCTCCACAATCCGTGTATGTGTGTCTGTGTGTGTGTGCGCGCGCATGTGTGTCTGTGTGTGTGCATGCATATGTGTGCACATGAGTGTGTACATGTGAGAGAAGTTCCAGATGGTAACAGAGAAGCTCCTTGAAATGCCCTCTTGGTTCACCATGTGACCATTTCCCGGTAGGATATTTCTAGAATTTGTCTTTGCTGGGTCTGAGAACATGCACATTTTTCATTTTAATAGGCATGGCCAAATTGCCCTCTAAAAAGCTGTGCTGGTTTACACTCACCAGGACTGACCACAGGGCCCCCTCCCTGCTGGGCTCTGTTTCACAGGATGCAGTGAGGGGCCTTTTGTCTCATCTTAGTGTTTTCATAGGTGGAAAACGGTGTCTCCTGTCATCCTAATTTACCCTCTGCCAATGACTTTCAGATTTTATACTTGTTTATTATCCAGCTGCCCAGAGAGCTCGCTCAGAGCTATTACCCATCTTTTCTGTGAGTTATTTATCTTGCTTGTATTGATTTGTCGAAGCTTTTTATATCACCTGCTCTTAAACACATCCTCTTCCCCCGCCCCCCAACTCCCAGAACTGCCTGAGGACAGAGCAGTGGAGAGGGGCACAGGCCCTCCCGGGAACTTGGGTTTTCTTCGGAATGTTTTAATGAGGCGTCAAGCAGCCTCCCCCAGATTCCTGTTGTGGGCCTTCTGGGGACACTCCCTGGTCCAGCTACCACATCAGGAAGGCAGCTATTTCAGAGAGCCCCAGGAAAAATAAAAGGTATGGTGGGGTTTTCACAGAACCTTGAAATTGTCTTTAAATTGACTAGGAGACAGTGCAAAGTTTGCTGAGGTTCAGAGACATTGGAGACCTCTCAAGTCCTCTAGAACCCTAGCTTGGGGGCCATCCTTGTGCCTGAGCTGAGAGCTAGTGAGATCCCATTCTGCTGACCCGGCTAGGGTTAGGTTAGGCCATCCCGTCCTTCTGGGCCTTGGTCCTCCTGCCTAGCTCAGGTAGAGGCTGCCTGTGAAGATCCACCCTGTCCTAGCAGCCAGCTCTGCCATCCCAGGCTCCATCCCACCGCCTGCCCCAAAGGCGGCCACGCTGGCTGGCTGGCTGGGATGAGAGGCGTCACAGTGCCTCCCCCCAGCCCCTCCCAGCCCCAAACACAGGCAGCCTGTTCAGGAAGGCCTGGCAAGGGGGAGGAAAAGTCAGCACTTGTCAGTGGTGGCGGGGCAGGATGAGGAGCCCGTCCCAGTCTACCGTGGCCAGCCAGATGGACAGAGGGCAGCAAGGGACAAAAGAACAGATGGCATGGGAAATGGCGAGAAGTGCCAGCATGGGTCCTAGTGGTGGACCTGGAGAAGGGGTGCAGGAAGGCCACAAGGTCACGAGGGGATCTCCTGAGAGCCAAGTATTTCTCTTTTACTTTGCTGGAGTCATTCACATCCTCACTTAACACCAAGGCCCAGTTGTGCCCTGCCCAGTTAGAGGGGCCAGCTGCATCCCAACATCTGTGGCCCCTCTCACTTCTATGGCTACTTCTACCACTGAATCAATCCTCTTTGTGGATGCTTGCTTGATTCAGCAAAGGTTACACACAACCCAGAGTGCTGGAGAGATGGTGTTAGGCTGGTGCCACAGCATCCGTGTAGCTGTGTGTATGTCCTTTGCTCCGAGACTACTGCTTTGGTATAAAGTGCGCCTTAGCTCTGCTCCTGGCCCTCTCCTTCTAGCTATTCTCTAGGCCTCAGTCTCCCTTTTTGTAACATGGGTGTGTAGTAGAAGGTGAGGTGGTCATGAGTGCCAGCAGACACAGAGGGTCTCGGGGGACAGGACCATCCAGGGGCAAACACCACATATGTCTGCCTTCGCCAGTGGCAGGCAAAGAAGCAAAGCACACTGTCCCTTAGGGGACCAGGCTGACACTGGCAAGGGGGTTGCTGATGTGACCCAAGAGGGCATCCTGATAAACTATTAGGCCATAGATGCCCCTTTGCACAGAAGCAGAAGTGTCAACTGAAAAAGAGACCCCTTCATTTCCTCCAGTTCTGTCTGGAGGGGTAGAATTTTGACATGTCTGAGATCACAGATGCCGATGTGTAGAATGTGGCAGGGAGGGGAGGAAGCTAGGAGGAGTGGCCTCATTTGGTGATGGTGTGGACCGCCGTCTCTACCATCATCACCGTCACCAGCCTTTGTCTGCACCCTGCTACCTCCCGATTCACCATCGGTATTAAGGTCTTAGCCAGGCATGGCAGTGTCCACCTGCAGTCCAGTGTGCAGAGCTGGAAGATCTCAGATCACGAGATTGAGACCCAACCTGAGCTTGGGGATGACAAAATACACCAGGTCTCTTGACAGCACATCCTCTACAGTGGGGTCAGCAACATCCGGGGTTGTAAGTAACATGCCAACTTCAGCCCCTGTCTGTCTGTGTCTTGTCTGGAGCCTCCCTCACGAGCCTGCCTCAGTGTCTGCAGGCTGCCCTCCCAGCTCAAGGCTAGAGTTGTATGCCACCCCTGCAAGTTCACACATTCTAAACATGCTTGTGTGTGTGCATGAGAAGGCTCTATGCTGTGCTGCCGGAGAGGGTACTATGGTAGGTGGGTCAGAGAGACTGTCAGCCCTAATCCATAAAGTGCAAGATCGTATGCAGGACAGCTGGTGCCAGGTGACCCTCTCACTGGTGAGTATGGACTAAGTGGCATCTGGCCATGACCCAACCCCTAGTTCCTCCGTCTTGTTCCTGAGACCCAAGATACAGATTCTGGATCTAAAAAGATGCTGGTCTGAGTTCTTCATACTCTGGAGCTGTGCCAAGAAGACGGCACTCTTAGAGGGGAAGCAGGAGACTGGACTGGGGAGGGGGAAGGGAGCTGCAGACAGTGTTGATGCGTGGGCTAGTCAGAGTTGACAGCAGCTCCTCTCTCATCCCTCCTCGACCAGGATAGAGGTCTGATAATCTTGCCTATGTCCAACCTAAACTTGGGGGTCTGTCAGTGACCTTGAATGATGATGTGGGTTCAGGGAGCTATCCAGGCACACCTCACCTGGCACTGACCCCATTCCTGGCCCTCAGTTCTCTCTAGGATCCCACAGCCCACCAGCGCCTTGCTGTGGACCCCTGTAGACAAAGGGGTTGGGGTGGGATGGGGTGGTGAGTTAGTCTCATTGCTCACAGTAGCTATAACAGCAACCAGCTTTCCTCGGCCTGCCCTGCCCAGGCTTTGGATGCAGTACTTCATTTAAATCCACAGTAGCCTTACTGTTATTCTGATTTTACAGGAAATCTAAAGCACTGGGCTTAAGCAACTTTGCCAGAGACACTAGTCAGTGGTAGAGGTGGGGTTAAGACTCCAGTGTTAGTGGGGAATCCCAGAGGTGTGGCTGAAAGACAGTAAGGGTATCTGGGCATTCCAGGTGAGGAGCTGTGCTCTGAGGCCGGGACACTGTGGGTAGAGGGCTACCTCTTCCCCTTGGAGAAGTACTTTCCTCACTCTGAGCTGCAATTCTTCCTGTGTGGCAGCTCCGTTCTGATTGGGGTGAGAGAGAAGTAGGTCTTAATGCCCAGGGAGGGCAAAAACAGGGCCATAGTCCTTGGGGGTGGATGAAGGCTTATGGAGGAGGATGCTAGAAGCATATGGCCTTCCCTGTCCAGATACGACTGAAAAACAGGGAGCTGACAACAGGTGGAAGGTTAAACAGACACCCCTACCCCCACCTGAGGCCCCGGAGTGGGCACGGTGGTCAGTCTCTGTTGTCAGCTGGACAGTTCTCAACCCACGACCACTTCCCTCTAATCTAGGCCATTAGCTTATACTCCCTGGTCACATCAGTGGCTAGCCAGCCATTAGGAAGCTAATGCATTAGCTAGTCTTTGGAGACCGATGGGAGGTCCAGTCAGTCACTCAAGAGCACGCCACTAACTGGGAGAAAACTACGGTGGATTCTGTGTCTTGGGAGGGGAGGAGATGGGCAGAAGGAAGGGTTCGTAGACAAATGAATATGGGAGGGAGAAATGGCAGGAAGGCGTTACAGACGGTGGTTATGGGCAGGTGGTAATATTGGTGATGGTGCTGATGTTGCCTGTGGTGATTCTGGTCTTGATGGTGATGAGGTAGGCAGATGGTGGCAGTAGCCATTCTGGAGGTGGTGTGGTGGTGCTTTAGGAATGGTGATGGGAGTGGTGTTGGCTCAAATATGCCATTGATGGTGATGGTGATGGTGGCTGTGTTCCTGGTAACAGTAGTGTTTATGGTGGGAATGGTACTGGCAGCAGTGGTGGTGGTTATGTGGGTGCTAATGGAAGGGTGGTAATTGATGGCGACATTAACTGCAATGATAGAATGGATGGTAGTGAGTAGATGCTGTAATGGAGCGAGGTGGGTAAGAAACGGACCCTTTAGTGGCCAGATCCCCAGGTCAGACACATGAGAACTTCAGGGCGGCTTTGGAGGCCCCGGGATCTTAGCAAGCCAGTTTGCCCTAGCTGGTCCTTACTACTTTGCACCAACCAGCTCTGCCATAGGTGTGGTTAAGACAGTGAGAGGCACGGGGTCAGCAGCATACTGGAATCCACTTCAGCCTTCTTGGGACTCCTAGGCATTAAGACTAGCTGCGTCCCAAGAGTCCATTTCAGACCCAGGCTCCGGAAGCAGCAGACACAGGCATGCATGTTGAGAAGTTCTACAACACTCCCAGAAGCCCACACATAGTCCTTTGTCCACAAGCATGTGTACACGTGCATGTTCACAAACACATCAGGCTTCAGGGCCCAAAGAGACATGTTAGGCGGTTCCTATGTGAGGACTTACAGAAATGGGGCACATAGAAGTTTACACACTGGCCAGACAGCGGGTGCGCGGCCAGTCACACGCACGCGCAGAGATGCTCGCGCGCCTCCGCTAAGTAAAACCAGCAAGACTCAGCTCCGCGGAGCCAATTGGAGACTCCTTGGCCTGGAAGCCCGAGCTGCTGCCGCCAAGAGACGCGGTCAATTAACTTCTCTCTGCAGCCGGACTCCCTGACCCGGGCCGTCCGCCCCCTCCCGCCCGCCCCCAGCCTGACCCGCCTCCTTCCTTCCAGGCCTCCAAATTCTCTGCCCCTCGTAGCTCCACCCTTACTAAAGAGACCCGCCTACACGGCCGGGCACCAGCTTGCCGCGCTGCCTGTTCTGAGATCAGGCTGTGTTCTCTGGTTTAAGGCAGAGGCAGCCTTTCTAGGTGAGTCTCAAGGCCGAGAGGTCTGACAGCCCTGGACTGTCCCAGAGCATCACAGCCTGTCCCGGGGTGTGAGCTCTTAGAGGTCGTACTCGGTCGGGATAGGGACTGCTTTCAGGCAGGATGCTGGCTCCAGCTTCCAAGTCAGGGGAGACTCAGATCCTCTCCAGCAGCCACCAGCTCAGCAAGAGACTCTTCCCTACCCTTATGCTGTTCCTTTTTCCCTGGTTAAAATGATGTTACTGTGTCCCAGTGAGTGTATAGAGTGGAAAGAGAATAGGAACATTCCTGCAGAGAGGTCAGCAGGCGCAAAGGCCTGTGCCTGGTCACACAGCTCGGCAGCATCTGCTGGGGTGGAGGAACTTCCCGTGGGATGAAGGTTCCTAGTGCTGCATGTGGGGGTCTGGCGAGTCCCCTAGTTAGTCTCCCAGCGGTTCCTCCACTCTCCCTCTTTGAGACCCCAAGAAGGGAGGGTGAGACCCTGCCCTTTACTGGGAAAAGCACTGACTGGGTGCTGGGCCAGGATGGAAAATGGTGACTGCCATGGTCCCCAGAGGCCTTGAGACTTGAAGGAATTCAGGCTGGGTTTGTCCCTTCAGAGTTCAGCACTCCAGATCCAACCCCAGGTCCCCAGCAGGCTCCTGTGAGGCTCCATCCTGGGACATTCCATCCGTTCCCATGTGCCCCAGGGGAATGGACTAGACAAAGCATGTCAGTGAATGCTGGGTTACTGCTGGACATACAGGGGACAGCCCCCATCCCTTTCTCCTTCCCGCAAGGGGCAGGTCCCAGCCGTGGTGTTGCCATGGCTTCAGAACTTTAAAAGGGGAGCTCTGTAAAGCAGATGCCCCCCATGGGGCAGGCCTCCCCCAGCCTCTCTGAGGAGGAAATCCCTGGGAGGTTGGTTGACTTTGGGACCAGCTGCCTCACCTGGAAATGCTGCCCACAGTCGGATCTTTGGCTCGGCAGGTGGACGCCGACGATGTCTTTACCAAAGAGGAACAGATTTTCCTTTTGCACCGCGCCCAGGCCCAGTGTGACAAGCTGCTCAAGGAAGTCCTGCGCAAAGCAGGTGAGAGTGGGGAAGTGGGGTGGCGTGGGGGTGCGTGAGATACCGGTGGGGATCCAGGAGGCAGAGACGGGTGGGGAAGGGGGTGAAGGTGTTAACTCAGGGTGGGCTTAATAAAGGGAGACCAGCCAGAGTAAAGGCCTAAAATGAAATCAGCACACCCCATACCCCTCTCCTCCCTCCGTGTGTGTGTGTGTGTGTGTGTGTGTGTGTGTGTGTGTGAGAGAGAGAGAGAGAGAGAGGGGGGGGGGGGGATGAGAGAATAGCCTTTGGACAGACTGGCGAAAGGTAAGTGGGTGTCTCGTTTGCAGACGGACATGGGAAGGCAGACAAACACACAGCCCCAGGGGATTTAGAAGGGGGAGGCAAGCCAGGAGCTTTGATGAAGGTGCAGGGCCATAATGGGGGCTGAGCCAACTTCCCTAAAGAAAAGATAGCCAAGCCATGTCTAGAAAGATGGGGAGATCTCTGAGAGAGACCATCTGGACACAGAGCTCTAGGGTAGAAATGGGGGTAGGTGGGATAGAGAGACAGGGATGGGTGTGTGTGTGACTCGGCCTATAACCTGGAGAGGATGTTTGACCTGCTGGGGGTGGGGTTTCCCCACAGCATCTCTAAGGGACCATTACCATGGGGAAGGGAAGTATCACCCATCCAGTCACAGTTCTGACTCCTTACCTCAGGTGCCTCCTCTCTGCCCCCTTCTTGAGTCCATTTCCTGGAAGCAGATATAGGCTGCATTGGCATTCAGCCAGGCTTCTGAAGTCCGGCTGGTCTCATCAGCAGAGGAGGCCAGACCTTGGTTTCCTGTCCCTCCAGAGCAGCTTTCTTCCTGGTGCTGGCTCTTGGGTTACGGGGAGACAGCAGTAGTGCATACCCAGCACACGAGCAAATGGTGACAGATTCTCTGTGAAGCACGTGGACCTTGTTCGTTCAGATTCATCAGGACTCACTCTGTATACAGAGTCCTGCCTACCCTGGCCCCACCTGTGGCTCCCACCGCATCAAGGGTAGGGACAAATGAGCCCCTCATTTGATCCTAAACCTGGCTCTCTTCCTAGTTGTGGAGTCTGTGGTGTGTGCACATCTCTGACTCCTCGTCCACCATGGAACCCCTCCCCGAGGGTGGAGGCAGGGGAATGTTGACGGCCATTCTCATCCCAGTCCAGGTTGCCTGGATTCAGCTTCCCACAGAGCCTGATATGGGGGGGGGGGTACCCTGGCTTGATCTATAGCTGCAGTCACACAAGTCTGACAGTGAGGACTTCCCAGCTAAGGAGGCAGAAAGGCCAGGCTCCAGCTCAGGTGGTGTCTTCAGGGGCACTTGTAGAAGCTGCAAAGCCAGACTCGTGTATCGCAGGGCAGAGGACAGGGTGGGTGCACTCGCCCGTCCACTCCTGACACTGTGCAGTCTTTACTCTTGGTCCTTCTTCGCCAGCCTCCTCACCTGCATCACACCCTAGCCTAGCCGCCTGACTTGGTTTTCACCATCACCTCTCCACCCCATCCCATCTCTCCCAGTGTTTGCCATGCGCCCTCTGGTGGGCCGTTCACTCCTTCGTGGTCCTGGCTCCTGGGTTGCCAGCCTTTCTTCCCTCTCTTGCTGACCTGACACCCGACACTCGTATGGCATTTATGCCCATTTGAACCTCTGCTGACCCACTTTATTTCCTGACTGTCTCTCCGTCTGGCAAATACTTCACAGTTTCTGAGTCACGTACTCATCCTTCATCTCTGGTCGCCCAACAACCTGAGTAGAGTCAACTGCTCATTGTAAAAAGGGGGAGCTGGGGCGGGGAACAACCCAGGGCTGTTTTTATAGCACAGCTGATGGATAGAACTGCCCTGATTTCTCCAGCCAACATAATGGATTCAGACAAGGGGTGGACACCAGCATCCACGTCAGGGAAGCCCAGGAAAGAGAAGGCTTCGGGAAAGTTCTACCCTGAGTCTAAAGAGAACAAGGAGGTGCCCACTGGCAGCAGGCGCCGAGGTATGTCTGTCCCCCATCCTCTACCCCTCCCCAGGGGCCATTTGACAGGCTCAGATCCACCTGTCCCCACCATTCTGTCCTGGCCATGTGGGCTCCTTTGGAAAGTCAGAGACCACAGCTCCCTTCCCAGGAAAACAGGCCAGGAGACAGCCAAAGGGTCAGCACAAGATTGGGGAGGCAGGTCAGCTGGGTGACTTCAGGACACAAAGAAATGTGCACAGTAGACTCACCCAGCACTCCCCGGAAGAGGATCCAGAGCTCCAGGAAACCCATGACCCACCGAGATAGAGAGAACAGTCCTGAGAGACTGAGTCGGGGAGAGATGTAGAGGGACACAGGGAACAAGATGCTCAAACCAAAAGTCTGGTACTTGTATGTCAACGGAGGTACAGAAAGACACATCGTGGGAAGAGGGCAGGGCAGCCTCAGAGGGGTGGAGACAGACAGTGGGACAAGGAGAGAAGAGGAGAGAGGGAGGAACAGGGTTGCCTCAGGGAGGTGAGGAGAGACAAACAGAGCCCAAGCTGTGGCCACAAGGCCAGTTAGAGCCAGCAGGGTGGGCAGCAGATTCCAGATGGGCCACATCTGGGAGCCTGTGGTCACCCTGTGGCTCCCCAGGGACCAGAGGGAATTGTGGGCCTGGCGGGGTGGGGCTGGGAATATGGCGCCCAGGACAGAGAGCCTTTCACCGAGCTGGGCGGGTCCAGCCATCAAGGCTGCCTTCCAGGGAGGTTAGAGTCCTGTGGTCAGAGTCTTGCAGGGGGAGAGAAGGGTCTGTGAGCTGGGATGGAATGTGGGTGATCTAGAGGCCGGGGACCCTCTGAGGTCATTTAGCATGGCTGCCAGGACTCCAGAGTGGGCCGTATCACTGTCCTTTGAAACCCCATTACCACTGGATTTGGAGGGTTGTACACCTCTTGAGAGGTGGTTGGTCATGGTCTTCTGTGCAGCCCTGGATGGTAGACGTCTAGGCTGATATGGTCAGCTTCCCAGTGAGGAAATGGAAACGCAAAGTGGACACCTGTGTGAGGCTAGTGCTTTCAGAGTCCAGCTGGCACCAAGAACCAGACTTCCTTCTTCTGTGGTCTCTAGGGAAGGGTCACATAGGGAGCCTCCAAGCTGGGGGAAAAAAATCTGAGAAAATGCTCTTCTTCAAGTTGGTTGTAGTGGTGCATGCTTTTAACCCCAGAACTCCGGGCAGAGGCAGGTGGATCCCTGTGAGTTCAAGGCCAGCCTGGTCTAGCTATTGTGAAACAATGCCTTTTTTTTTTTTAAATCCCTTCAGAGACATTTAGAAGGTGGGACCAAGAGCAGAGAGAGAAAAGGCCCAGCTGAGGCCTTGAGGCCAAGGCCTGTGGCATGTAACCTCAACATGTTATCCACCTCTCTTGTCCCTTTCCAGACCGTCTGGAAAATGGGATTCATGTCAGTACTTCATCACAGGGGTTGCAGTAAGTTCTCTGAAGCCAGTGGGTTCAGGGAACAAGAGGAAATAAGAGCTCAATATATTCTTTCCAGAATGTTCTAAACCTGAAGCTTCCAGTCACAGGGCATATTGCCCCTGTGGGAGTCAAACCACAAGTGTGTTCTTGTCCCTGTCCCTTAACTATGGCTCTGACTCTCCTTCTGTATCCCCTACCCTGTTTTCTCTTTGGGCACAGGACGTCCCTGCCTGCCAGAGTGGGACAACATCGTTTGCTGGCCCTTAGGGGCACCGGGTGCAGTGGTGGCAGTGCCCTGTCCAGACTACATTTACGACTTCAATCACAAAGGTGAGACCAGCCAAATGGGTTGAGAACCATGGGGATACCATGAAGTGGAGCTCGGGGCCTCAGCGGCTCCAGACGCCTTTGCGTGCCCTGACTGTCCCACGACCCTACAGGCCATGCCTACAGACGCTGCGACCGCAATGGCAGCTGGGAGGTGGTTCCCGGGCACAACCGGACGTGGGCCAATTACAGCGAGTGCCTCAAGTTCATGACGAATGAGACTCGGGAACGGGTGCGAGCCCTTACCACCACCCCGCCCCGTTAGTGACCCTCGACCCCGCCGACATTCCTAGTTTTTACCTCTCCAGCAACCTTAATTTGTCCTCCAGTTTGCTCTTAGTGCCCACCCTGAGCCCCAGTTCTCTGTCTCTCACCTGCGCAGGAGGTATTTGACCGCCTAGGCATGATCTACACCGTGGGATACTCCATGTCCCTTGCCTCCCTTACCGTGGCTGTGCTCATCCTAGCCTATTTTAGGTGGGCGGGGCGAGGGGCGGGGCGGGGGCAGGGCAAAGACGGCGAGGGGTGGGGCTGGAGGGGTCCAGGGTGCGAGCCTCCCTTCTCCCCCCTTCACTGGCTCCGTCCCCACTGCGTGATGTCCCCACCTAGGGCGCACAGCCCAGCTTCCTGCCCACCGCTGCTCCCCCATCTCCCCCCACCCCGGGTGCCCTCACCCACGGTGATGTCGCACGCCCCGCAGGCGGCTGCACTGCACGCGCAACTACATCCACATGCACATGTTCCTGTCGTTTATGCTGCGCGCCGCCAGCATCTTCGTGAAGGACGCAGTGCTCTACTCTGGCTTCACGCTGGATGAGGCCGAGCGCCTCACCGAGGAAGAGTTGCATATCATCGCGCAGGTGCCGCCTCCGCCCGCCGCTGCCGCCGTCGGCTACGTGAGTGCCCCTCGGCCCGACAGCCTCCCGCCGTGCCGTTTGTACCTGCCCGTCTCTTGCCATCTCCCACAGCTTCAGGCCTGCAAACCCATCTCACAGCGACCCTCACACAGCTCAGCTCAGCTCCCAGCCTTACTGCTAACGGCTCCTAGTGTCCTCCTTCCCTCCACACTGGAGTGCCCCAACCACCCCCTTCATCACCCGGCCACCTGCTGCTAACAGCCAGCTAACAGCCATATCCACACCAGGTCCTAACCCGGACACCCAGAGTAAGCTCTCCCTTCTCACCTAACTCAGACCAGACCTTGCCTGTAGGCAAGGTTCTCTCTACCTTTTGGCTAACTCTAGTTGGTCTCCTAGGCTGGCTGCCGTGTGGCTGTGACCTTCTTCCTTTACTTCCTGGCCACCAACTACTACTGGATTCTGGTGGAGGGGCTGTACTTGCACAGCCTCATCTTCATGGCCTTTTTCTCAGAGAAGAAGTACTTGTGGGGCTTCACCATCTTTGGCTGGGGTACGGAGACCAGTGTGGTGGGTAGGGTGGGCGGGCGACCCTGGAGTAAGGCGCTCTCAGGCTGCATGTCCGTTCCCCCTTGTTTTGTAGCAGGCCAGAGGCCTGCCCATCCTGCTGTGGCTTGGTCCCTGTGCTAGGTTTAGGGGACTCAAGTTGGCTTTCGGCAGGGTTCACCCAGAGCTGTTGGCTTGACCCGGCATTTCAGCTCACTTAGGGTGATAATTACTGGGTTTGAGATGAGGTTAAACTTGGGATCAGAATGGGATTTTCAGTCACTAGTTAGCCTGGGGTTGGGGATGTCATCTAGACCCTCCTTCTACCCAGAGCCCTGTGGAGGGGCTCACATCTATTACCAGGAGGTGAGGTCCCCGCTGTCTAGAGCTACAGGCCCAGCAGCTCAGTACCACTTAGCTTCTGCAACCTCTCTGCATTGGATTCCTGGGATGCTGCGATACTACCAGCCCCCCTCAGGCTCAGGGATCTAGTTACTGATAATTGTCCATTATTGCTGGCAGCTCCCGAGCTTGGCTGGGCCCTGGGGAAAGTTGCCAGACTGTGGAGGGGTGGGCCAGTGACTAGAGCCTCCTGGGCTCAGCACCCAGAAAGCCCTCAGGTCAGTCTCCACCACCTCCTTGGCCCTTGGCACATGCCCTGTCCCTGACCTCACCATGGCAAGCCCCAGAGCTGGGCAGGTCTGGGCCTGATTCCAGGAACTAACACAAGCTCCTGGGCTAGAAGGTGTCTGGGTGGGCTGGAAACGTGTGGATTAGGGAGCACACAGAACCTTGTGATCTGGGAATGTCACACCCTTACCACAAACCCAGGTGACACCCTTTCCCTCCAAGGATCCACAAGACTAGGAATAAAGCTGAGAGGGGAACTGGGCTCCCTTCTCAGACTAGCATGTGTCAGGCCCCTGGGGTTCCCTATGGCCTCTGCCCAGCCCCTGATGACAAACTTCATTTTATCTACCTTCATCGTGAGGGCTAGGACCTTTCATGCCAGGCTTGGAGAGGGAGTTTTAGAACAGAAAAATGCTAGTCTCTGGCTCTCTCCCCATGGAATTTCCAAGCCCAGTGCAGAATGAACTGGGATAAGGTGTTAATACCACATTATTTCAGCATATGCCCAGCAGGCATGCATTGGGATTCACAAGAAGCACGGAACCTAAATGGGTCTGGCACCTCAGGTGGCATTAAATAGCCATGTGCCTAGGGTGAGGGGTGGGGGCAGTGAGCTGAGGAAAGTCATTGGGTTTGGGGCAAAATGCACAACCCTCACACTGTTCCCGTACACACAGGTCTTCCAGCTGTCTTCGTGGCTGTGTGGGTCGGCGTCAGAGCAACCCTGGCCAACACTGGGTAGGTCCAGCAGCAGACAGCTGCAGGGTGGGCAGGGACCTTGACACAGGCTGGAGATGCTCTGGCTCCCTCTTCTGTGAATTGTGGGGAGACCCCTGGCACCAGCAGTGCCAGCCTCAGGGGTTTTTGATCAGCTTTCAGCCAAGAACCACTTCAGAGTTAAAGGAGGTGACTCCCAAAGAGGCCTGGAGTGCCTCGGGCCTGGACACACTGGTCCTGTTCCTTGACAGCTCATGTCAGAGCAGGCCAACTCTGGGGCCCATGCTGGCTGGCTGAGAAGGAAGGGACCAATGGCTAATGCTTCATCCCCCCCTCCCCACCCCACTCCGCTCCAGGTGCTGGGACCTGAGCTCCGGGCACAAGAAGTGGATCATTCAGGTGCCCATCCTGGCATCTGTTGTGGTGAGCAGGAGTTGGGGGCAGTGTGGGCAAGAGCCCCAGGGACTAGCCCTAAATAAGAACATCGACAGTGGCCCCGGACCCCAAGGACCAGAAACCAAAAGACCTGAAGACCAGATGATCCCTGCTCCAGTCTAGATGGGGAAACTGAGGGCCCTGGGAACCATCTAAAGATGCAGTGACAGAGCAGGGCCTGTGGCATGGGTCCAAGAGCCCTTGTGCCATGCTACTAGGGTACAGTCTTCAACGCAGCCTCCTTCCAACAGCTCAACTTCATCCTCTTCATCAACATCATCCGGGTGCTTGCCACTAAGCTTCGGGAGACCAATGCGGGCCGGTGTGATACGAGGCAGCAGTACCGGTAAGTTCTGGCTCTTTGGAGTTGGGGTGGAGTTCAGGTCATTGGTTGCCAGAACCATGTACCCAAGAGAGGACAAAAGCCCTATGGTTGAGCTTGTGCTCTGTGGAGCCTCTGGCTCTGTGGCCCCACCCCCGACCCCTGCCACTTGGTATCAAGCTGTGCCCCAGAGCTCGGGCCTGCTAGTGTGGTACACACCAGCCACCCTCCGACAGCTGGATTCAGGAATCAGCGGGACAGATGGGTAGCGGTTGGCTCGAACAACACATCCACTCAGGAGAAACCCAAAGGTTGGGCCATGGGGGAATGAGTGCATGCCACCAGGTGCAGAGGGCCCAAGGACAGAGCAGCTGCACTGTGGTCTCCTCGAGGACACCTCTCAGGACCAAAAAGCCCAACACTTTGCCCCCTGGCAGAAGCATCCTGGCCGAACTTGGTTGCCAAGTGACAACCATAGCCAGAGCCTATGGTCTTTCCATCACTTCTGGAGCCTGGGCCTGATTGGGATGGGGGAATGAGGTGCTATATTGTGGAGCAAAGAATGTGGCCTAACCTGCATGCCCCACCGGCCAGGAAGCTGCTCAGGTCCACGCTGGTGCTCGTACCACTCTTCGGTGTCCACTACACCGTCTTCATGGCCCTGCCGTACACCGAGGTCTCAGGGACGCTCTGGCAGATCCAGATGCACTATGAGATGCTCTTCAACTCCTTCCAGGTGCGTGGCCTGCCCCAGGTCCTGGGGAGCAGGGTGGGGACGGGTGTGGTCCTGACTGCGTGCGCCTCTCTTTACAGGGATTTTTTGTCGCCATCATATACTGTTTCTGCAATGGTGAGGTAAGCAGTGGCCACAGGGGCAAGGTGGGGGGAGTCGGGGAGGGGCTTCTCGAGTCTTGCCCCTCCATTCTCTCCCTGGCCCCTGTTCTTTCTCTGCTCCTCAAGAACCTTCCTGACCACACTCTGAAGGCAAAGATGATTTAGGCTCAGCGTAGACTGGGGTGTGTGGGCTCCTCCATGTGCGGCATAGCAAAGTGTCTCCCTGGTCCCTAGTCTGAGAGCTCAGCCATCTTTGGACCATTAGAGCTTTTGGATTCTGGCTGCATCAGTTGCCCGCTGTCCAACACCGTGTTCTGAGGATCGGTGTGATTTGATTGACCTTGGTGTTCCCAGTAGTCTCCTGCCACTTACTGCAGGGATGGTGTCAGGCAGAACACATGGCCCGGGGGTTAAGGGCACACCCGACTGCCACCCATCTATTTCCCCAAGGTACAAGCGGAAATCAGGAAGTCTTGGAGCCGCTGGACGCTGGCACTGGACTTCAAGCGCAAAGCACGGAGTGGGAGCAGCAGCTACAGCTACGGGCCGATGGTGTCGCACACCAGCGTGACCAACGTAGGCTCTCGTGCGGGACTCGGCCTTCCCCTCAGCCCCCGCCTGCTGCCCGCCACCGCCACCAATGGCCACTCCCAGCTGCCTGGCCATGTCAAGCCAGGGGCTCCAGCCATTGAGAATGAAACCGTACCAATTACCATGGCGGTTCCCAGGGACGATGGGTTCCTTAACGGCTCCTGCTCAGGCCTGGATGAGGAGGCCTCTGGGTCTGCACGGCCACCTCCATTGTTGCAGGAAGAGTGGGAAACAGTCATGTGACTGGGTACCAGGGACTGGGCTGCTGACATGGACAGATGGACAGATGGACCAAGAGGCCAATTGTTGTCCCTTCAGGACTGCAGCAGAAAAAAAAACAAAAAAAAAAAAAAAAAAGGAAAAGGGAGCTGTGTGTGGCTTCCCGTGTTTCATTCAAGGAAGGTGGGGTCTAGGAGCCATGAGAGAGTTTGGGGAGTGCTCACCCCATGGTTGGGAGAAGGACCCTGAGCCTCATTCCCTAAGAAGGATCTGGGAGTTGGGGATTCAGCACTGTCCAACAGAAGGATGACTCTGCTTTCAAGGCCCAAAGAAGGGCTTAAGAATGGCTCGTTGGCAGAGCAGTCGCCTGGCATGCACGAAGCCCTAGGTTCTACCCCAGCACCTGACAGGCGAGGCACACGCCTGTAATCCCAGTTCTCAGGAGATGGAGCCAGGAGGATCAGAATTCAAGGATATCCTGGGCTATATAGAGCGAGTTGGGAGGCAGCCTGGAGTACATGAGATCCTTTCTTTAAAAAAACAAAAAAATAACCATTGCCCAGAAAGGCTCAAGTCTGCAGGGATCACAGCAGCCAGGTGGACCTATGTGGGAAGAGCCGGCCTTCCACTGTTGTCGGGAACACACGTGGAGTCGGGCTTCTCTAGAACAGCTCCTCTACCTACTAGCCCCACGTCCCTGCCCAGCCAAGGCCCACTCTCGAGTCTGAGGCCCCGCCACCAGGTGAGCCTTTGCCATCTGGTAGCCTCTCGGGGCGTCCTCTATGCATGACTGCAGCTCCTAAAATGGAAGGGATATGCCCCCAGCCTCCAGGCAGAGGTTGCAGGAAGAGTACCCTGGCCAGTGAGTGGAAGTTGGACTGTCTCTGGCCTGGCTCCAGAAGCTAGGAGTTCAGGCCCTAAGGGTTAGCTGGGGTGCAGGTCTGCAAGGCTAGACCTCTACATTCATTAAGTACACAATGCTTTCTCAGTATCCCCACCTGACACCTCCCTACTTCCGGCCTCATCCTCCGGGACCTAGTCCTGTCTTGAACTATTTCTGAGTCCTCAAAAGGCCTGCCACTGAGGCGGCATGCCGATGCACGGTTGCCTGGCTCACTGGGCCTCCCAGCTTTTACACCAGCTGTCTTCCTACAAATCCTCCCTCTCTCTTGCTTTCCTCTGGACCCTGTCCCCACCACCTGCCCCAGGCCATCTAACTCAAGCACCTGGGTGGTATGGGCACATGCTGAGCACTCCTAGGCTAAGCCCCATCTGCCCTTCTTGATGGCTAGCAGGACAAATGACCACCCAAAGGCTTTAAGTGGAGCACTGTGTGCTGTGAATGGTGAGCCATAGGCCACACCCTCAAGGGCTACTGAGCCAGGCTAAGCTGGAGCCACGGGGCATTCTAGAGGAAGAGCCTAAGATCTGAGGAAACTTTAGAGGCCCTGCTTCCACGTGAGCTGCTGCATACGGGTTAGAGGAGGCAAGGGAGCAGGTTGGAAGATAGTGATAGGGCCGTCAAAGACCCTGGATGAGGCAGTGGCTGGGGAAGGAGTCCTCAGCAGGACAGAACCTCATTCCCCTTCCTGGGGTATGTGTTACCTCTTGTACAGGCTCCACACTGACCTGCCATCTCAGCTCAGAGTTAAGAGGACTTCCAGACTGCTGAGCCTTCAAGGCTACTTACTCTGTCTACCGAGTCTAGAGTCTTTTGGATATTAGGCCACATATCCCAGTCCCAGACTGCTCTGTCAGAAGGCCATTGGGCTCACTTACCTGGAAACATTCAGATAGCACCCCCTGGCCAGGCTGTGTCTCTCCACCCAGTTATCTTCCATTCGGGTTCCCAAGATAGGGCTGTAGTTTTCCTTTATAGAGGGTCGGATGCCCTAAGATTCCATCTTGCATGATGTACCCAGGTCAGACCATACCTCCTACATTCAGTTGGATACCTCTTCAGCCAAGACCAGTAGCCTCCTCAGGATATTTGCACCCAGGATAGGAGCAGCCATGCTTTAGTGTTTGGGTTGGGTATTGCTTCCCCCTGGCTGGATGTCTAGGACAGAACTGGCCTCTACAGAGTCGTCTAAAACCATCATCCAGGACCAGCTCCCTGACTCTGGACTGGGAGCTTCTGGCCCTAGGCTGGCCTTCACTCAGATGCCCCCAAGTCCCACCTGGGCTGTCCAGGTGTTGGCAGAAGTGGGAGCCCTCAGCAGGCCTGGCAGATGGTCAGGGCCCTGTTTGCCTTGAACAGCCACTGGAGCCAGGTGGTTATTTCTCCCTGCAAGGCCCCGCAGCCCAGCCAAGCCACAGGGAACACATAAACAGAACCAGGGCTGGCCAGTGAGGAGACGAGGAGGAGGGTATTGGGAGACCCCCCGGTCCACTGCTTCCATAGTCCATTATCCAGGTACCTCACAGGATCCACTGGACTCTAGATCTGGTCAGCAAGGTGGCCAGGTCCAACTCTCACCTGCCTTGAGCCTGCCAAGAGGCTCTAACTCTGTTTGGGTCCATCTCCTCAGCACTAGCTGGGAGAGCAGCTCTAAAGATCCTTAGAAGTTGCAGGGCATAGTGGTGCCTTGAATCACAGCACTTGAGAGGCAGAGGCAGGTGGATCTCTGAGTTCAAGGCCAGCCTGGCCTACAGAGCAAGTTCTACCAAGTTCTGCCAAGGCTACGCAGAGAAATCCTACCTCACAAAAACAAAAACAAAACAAAAAAGGCCCTTCCACTCTGAGGGAAGACACACAGCCATGCCTCTGGTGGGGCTAAGCCTACAGCTGCCAGCTCAGAATGGAACGCCGTGGGCAGACCATGGTAGTCCACATTCTCCAGTCCTCACCCCAGGGAGGTGACAGGACAGAGCAGGGGGAGGGTGCCGAGTTCTCTGGAGGTTCAAGAGGGGTACGACCGTGTCCGGGAGTCTGAGGGAACCCAGCCCTGCTGAGTATCTGTGATGGGACACAGTCCTGCTCCAGGGTCCTGAGAGACCACTGGCTCTGGGGAACAGGCTTGGGACTAGGGATCTGGGGTTTGTGGTCTAACTTCAACACAACCAGGCTGGGTCCAGCTCTCTCCTTGTCCTTGATGCCTTCTTGGTCAACCACAGAATGATCCCAGCCTGAAGCTACCACAGCAAACTGAAATAACCCTTGGTTTGGTGGGGCTGGTCCCACTGGCCAAGAGAGGCAGTGGAGAAAGGGGCTATGGAGTCCAGCAGGGGCCTAGGCCCTGGCTGGCTATGTGTATGTGTTACCCTGGGTAAGCCTCGGCTTCTTGGAGGTCAGGCCCTGCTTGGCTTTCCCGACCTGAATGGACTCAGAACCCCACCTCACTCTCAAGTTTGTCCCCAGCTACCTGGACAGGGCTCTCATCTTCCTGTCGTGGGCAGATAGGCAACCCTTCAGGATGCAAGGGTGAATCATCCACAGCTTCCCACTTCAATATCACTATCCTGCAGCCAGGGGAGGCATTTCAGACTCGGCTGGAGGATGGGTTCTGAGACATGAGAAGGTGGGCTCTGGGTCACCCTAGACCTACTCCTTCATCAATGTCTGTGGATCCGATCACTTTCCGACACAGGAAGGCCCTTGCCAGAACACCTCTACTAGTCATGTGAAGTACCTGTCCATCCAAGTCAACCTGACCCAGACTCGACAGCATTTTCAAGGCAAAGAGTAATGTTGGTGTGGACCACACGATAGTTCTTGTCCAAAACCCATGCTGCTACACCACATGCCCCAGTAAGACCACCTATACCACTAGGAGAGAAGGGTGCTTTGTACATGGATTTCTGTGTGCATCTGTGGGTATGTGTGAACTTGGGTCTTTATTTGTTATTTGTGTCTGCTTGTGGTTCTATTGACGTGTGCACCTCTGTCTGTGTTTGAATGTGTGTCAGTGTCTATTTGTGTTTGTATGTGTCTGTATGTCTTCACACATATGTGTTATCTTCTGGTGCATCTAGGAGACTACATACCAGTGTCTTTTTGTTTGTGTGTGTGTCTGTGTACGTGTGATCTGTGTGTGTGTACCCGTGGTCTGCGAATGCCGCCTGTGGGTGGAATTTGGCTCTTAGACATGTTTGGTTTGGCTCTCCCAGTATTTTCAACATCTTGAGCCAACATTTAAAAATCAGGATATTTCACATAAAAATTCAGCTTTCCAGCTTCTCTTAAAAATTCAGAAGCCCTGGCAAACTTAGACCAGGATTCCCATGAGGCCACTCTCCTCCTAAGCTGCAGAGGGCCAGCCTCCTCCTTCAGCCTCTTTAGCCTTGCTTCTCTTGCCTACCGTTACCTTGAGAATGGCTGGGTTTGGGACCCAGAGTGTGTGGTGTGTGAATGAGTACATGCAACGAACCTATAAATGCGTATGGGGTACTTCTGTGTGAGGCAAATCCGATGGCTTCCATGTGCACAAATACCTGTATATGCACATGTATGAAGCCAGTGTGACTGGGAAACGTATGTAAGGCTGTGCATGTGTGTGTGTGCATGGAGGGGGGTATATTTCTGGCCATGTGGAGTGTGTGGGCCACTGTGGTCTGGCATGCTCTGCACAGGAGCCTCTTCCGGCCTTTGAGGGGGAATCGGATTCCCGGCTTCTGGCTGGGATGCCTTGTGGGATTTATTTCTGTCTCAGTGCCCACTGAAGGCCTGAGTAATGGGAACATTTAAAGAAAACCAGAAATAATACGGAAGAGGCAGGCTGGCTAGAAAACTCAGCTCTGATACCCTGCCTGGTCCACAGCTGCGTGAGCCCGAGGCCAGGTCTGAGTCTAGAAAGGAGTAGCCTGGGACCTAGCATGTCCTCCCATTCTGTGGACAGCCTAGTTCTGCCAACATGGAGCCATCTGGTGGGCAAGCTCACCACCCCACTGGGTTAACAGTAAGCAGTGTTCAGGGCAAGGTGAGAGGATGCCATGTCAGCCTGTGCATGGAGAAGGTGCCTTTCTCCAGTCAGGTTTTCTGGAAGTCCTTATCTTCAGGTATCCTATGAGCTCACACACACACACACACACACACACACACACACACACACACACACACACGTGAAGTGGACTCCCCAGCTCAAGGAGGAGAAGCAAGAGTGGTGGGCCTGGCAGGGCTGAACTTGTCCTTAGGATTAGGACACTTGAAGATTCCCCAGACTGGCCTGCCTGGTCCTGGGACCTGCCCTCCCCAGGACATGGTCACCATTATTCTGGGTTCAGATGACCTGAATCCCACTCTTTATCATCTCTGATGCCCAGCTACTTCATGGGACACAAGTCCATGGGGAAGAGGAGTGCTTCACGTGGTGGAGTATCCGGCTATGTTGGTGGCCACAGGAGCGCAGGTTGTGCTGAACTATGATTTAGGCAACCAGTCTGGTGTTGCCTGCTGCCACCCAGTGGCCATGTGCGGAAGTGGGGAATTACAGGCCCTGGCGACACCAAGTCTCATTCTTGGTGTCTCCTCTTGGCTGAGAAGCCTCTTGGGGCGCTGGAGGTTCTGGGAAAAGTGGTTTTTAGCTTTTGTAATTTACTGGTGTGTGTGTGTGTGTGTGTGTGTGTGTGTGTGTGTGTGTGTGTG
>CABHPQ010173326.1:0-29072 GCA_902168405.1 Peromyscus aztecus
AGTTGGGGTTAGACACAAAGAGCTGGGAATCAGGTCTTTCAAAGCTTCCGCAGCTGCATTTGGGACTGTCATCACAATAGGTGTGTTCCTCCATCAAAAGAGAAAAGCAGGATAGACTCCCCATGGGAGGATGGGAACTCTTCTTCGGACCCCACCAGCAAAGCATTTGAAATCTCTCAGAGGAGGCTTGTTCACTCGTTTATGTGATTGGGAAGAGAGGGTTTTCTCTGTAGCCCAGTGAAAAGACGGTTTGAAAAAAAAAATCACACAGAGCTTTAGTGGTTTACATCAAAACACTCTGGTGCCAGACGGCCCCAGACAACGGCCCCAGCCGGAGTGTCAGCTCCACCACCCCGACTGTGTGACCTTGGCCGTGTGATCTGGCCTCCCTGGACCTCTACCCACTTCCATGAAGATTAAATGAGCAAATATTTACAGGGCATAACGTCAGGCTCATGGTAAGTGCGGCGAAAGTGTTTGTAAAATCATAAACAAATAGCGTTAAAGTTAAAATGGAAGGTAGGGATTGTGAACGTCTTGGGGTCATCCGCCTGCTCTCCAAGTTCAGTCTTAGAAACTTGGTACGCTGAGTTGCCTGCCCTCACACATCCAAGGAAAAGATACTGTAAATTGACTCTACAGTACAAGCCTTTCTTCCTCTAGATCTTCTCTGTTGGTAAAAGTGGGAGGGGAGGGTCGAAGGAGGTGTCTCAGCAGGTACAGCTCTTGATATATAATTGTGAGGACAGGAGTCCAGGGGCCCAGCAGTAATATAAGACTAGATGAAGCAGCACACATCTATAACCCTGGTGTTCTTACTGAAAGATGGGTAGTGGCGATAGAAGAATTCCCAGAAGTCCTGAGCAAGCCAAGAGACTCGGTGCCCCAAAACAGGGAAAGCAAAGACCAACCCCTGAGGTAGTCCTCTGACATTCGTATATGTCCATGGCTCCCCTGTGCATACACACTCAAACACATGAGCAGAGAGAGACAGAGAGACAAAGAAAGGGGAGAGAGTTTTAGGAGGTGGGAGAAGGTACTTGTATTGTTAAAATGTAATTTGTTTTCAACTTCCTCACAGGGTTGTGATCAAGCAAGCTTTATTACTAAGTAAGTATAGGAACCACTAACTCTAAAAAGAATTTCCTCTTTGTAGGAATCACAGGGGTTGGTAGCCTGCTTTTCTTGGTGCCAGAATTTTTCCTGTCTTTCTCTTATCCCAAAAAGGATGGGCCACAAACCCTCCCCTAAGTGGCTACCCTAACCCTAAGCCACATCCCTGAACAACCTCCTTTAGGACACCAAGTCAGATGCCCCAACAGATGCCAGGTACCCCGACTTTGTACACCCCAGCCTTACTCAGATAAAGCTTGAGACCCTCACAGTTATATGTAAATAAGATTCAGACCTCCCTGGATAGCTCAGTCACAAAGAGTGATGAGAAGATGCTGATAGGCTTTCCGTTCTAAACACTTCTTTAAGATATTCTGGGTGAGGGAAAAAAAAAAAAGATGTAAATTGGGGCCATGACTGGCAGAGAAGGGAAGATCATTTATTTTGCCTTCGAAGGCCCCATTTGCATCAAGGAAGCACTAGACTCAACAGGAGTACTGGGTTTATTGGAGTCACAAGGCCTGGCTGTGTGGCCCTAGATTTATCTCCTTACCATGATGATCCCCTAGCTGTAAAAATGGACCTGTCTCATTATGTCTCAAATGGACATAGTCTCTCTATGATGAAATACCTACAGAGACAGCAGATGCTGGGAAATTAAAATCCACATGGGATGACATCACCCGGATGGGACCTAAATGGCAAGCAGAGGCTCCTCTCTTCTCCAGCTTGAGAAAGGAACTCTGACAGGAAGGGAATCTGATCCTAGGACTTGCCCAGTGGGGATGACAGGAACCTTGCATCCCCCCTGTTCTTAGGGAAAAGAGAAAGAAGTCCTTGATAGGGGTCACAAGAGGTGTGGACTGAGAGAGATGGGTTACTTAGACAAATGACACAGAATCCTGAAAATATGACCTGTTTTGTTTTCACTATTGTTAGAGAAGCTGAGTCTGTCCATCCATCTATCCATCCATCCATCCATCCATCCATTTATTCATTGCATAACAGACCACTTGCCACATGCCAAGCACGCAGGGATTAAAAGAATAAGCGAGCCCATTCTGGATTGAGGGGGGCGGGGTTCACACTGTAGTGGGGAGGGCAGCCCTCAACCGTGTCTCAGAAGAGTGGTGTGAAGTGTGTCTGTGGGTGTCCATAGCTTTATTATGGAGGCTGCAGGCTACAGGCTGCCTGCAACGAGAGACATTTCCAGTGGGCAGATAAAGAGGAAAAGCAAAAGAAAGGTGTTGCAGGAAGCGAAAGGAACCATCAAAAGCAGGATGGTGTCCAGCTATGGGTGGGGCGGGAAGGGTCAGAAGTAGGGACCTGCTGGACTAAGGATTAGAACACAGAGCTCTAAAGACAGAGAGAAATGCCTAGAAATCTGAGCCAGATGCAGCCTGTTGGGGACACTCCAGCCCCCCAGTTTCACCCCAAACTCTACTCTAGAGGTGATCATCCCCTCAGTCTACTTCCTTGAGTATTGGATAAGCATTGAGGTTGATTTCTGCTTCTGTGTGCAACTCTCTCCTAGTCCTCACCGCCTTCCTTGTCCGTTCCTGCCTCTGCATCTAAGCAGAGGAAGCCGAAGTGTCCTCCTCTCTGTCCAAAAGAGGAGGACACACCCTATCTTCAGACTACAACCCACCACCTGGGGGTCAGAGGCTGCACTGTGAGGGCTCAGAGGAGATGAAGGCTTTTGGAGGTGTGATACCTGAGGCGAGTGGCCATCAAGGCTTCCAGTTGGCAGGCAAAGAAAGAGCGGGCGCACCTTGTCTCAGACGGGCGCCCATCACAGAGGGTTACAGAGGGCTGCCACAGCCCAGAAAGTGGAAGAATAGACAAGTTGGAGGGACATTCACTAGACACAAGACCCTAGGGACACAGATTTTCCCATCTATTATAGCACTTGTACATGGCTTGGGGTATGCAGGCGTGCTCACGGGGTGGTAGGGCGGCCAAGCACGGAGGTTTGAATCCACAGAGGTCGAAAGCGAAGCTTCCATAGGAAGAGGACATGCTAGTGCCGTGAAATTCGACCCCCTCGGCCCTTAGAACAGTAACGGGACCCAGATGTGATGCTCCTCACTTGCTACTGCCTTGCTGCCTGCCCCAGTGAACATCTTCGAGAAGCCCTAGGTTAGGATGGTCCTTTGGGTGTCTGGGAAATTACAGGCTGGGCTGTTCCTGAGCCAGGGCATGTGCTTTTTGACCTTGAGGAGGTGTCTAGCAAGTCCCGGCTGAATTGATAACGCCGGGGAGGCTTGAGAGCAGAAGACAGCTAGCAACCCTGCCACCTCGGAGCCAAGTCCGCACCCAGCTTTTGCCTCCGTGTGGCCGTCTTGCCATTCTTCCCCTCCCCCATGCATCTGTTCTGAAAGGGTTCTGGAACCTGGATTCTGTAGACCCAATGCCCTGCCGCGGGTCAGCCTCTTGGGGCTCCTCCCAGCCGCTGCCCTGCTGCCAAACCACAGCAGCCGGCACCTGCCACCGAAGCTGGAAGAGTGGCCTGGCCCTGTGCCCAGCCTGCACAGCTGGGGGAAAGCAGCCAGCAGCGTCTTGTCTAGCTGTGTGACCTCAAAGTCACAGGAAGTAAATTATTCCCAAATGGTCCCAGCAGGGACCTCTCTAAAGCCCGAGGGATTCAGGAATGGGAGTGTCATCAGAAAAGTCATCCTGCCTAACTCAGCGCAGGAGCCATGGTGGTGCTCTGAGTCTGAGTCCTACAGGACCCGCAAGCAAGTTAATACCCCTGGTACCTTGGTTTCGCCATCCATCGACTGAGGGTGATAGTTGTATCTACCTAGTAGAGCTGTGCAAACTGAGTTAGTACAAATAAGGTCTAACACACACAAGCTATCATCATCGTGGTTCATCTTCGTGTTGCAAGTCTCTGGCCTCTCTGAAAGTCAAGTCTTTAAAGGCTAGCAGGGTGGCACACGCCTTTAATCCCAGCACTCAGGAGGCAGAGGCAGGCGGATCTCTGAGTTCGAGGCCATCCTGGTCTACAGAGTGAGTTCCAGGACAGCCAGGGCTCCACAGAGAAACCCTCTCTCGAAAAAACAAAAACAAAACAAAAAGCCACCAGTCCACACACCAAACTCTCTCTTGCCCTGACAGATTTGTAGTCCGATCTTCTCTTCTTGCTCTTTCCTCAGTGCTAGAAGGAGCCCCTCGCTTCCTTCCAAACTTCACTAAAGTTGAGAGTTTGCATTCTCTCTGCTTCTTCTGGTTCCAGTCTCCTGGTGGACTCATTTGTCCACTTTGCCTCTGGACCACTGAAAACAACATCCCAGCAGTGGACACACGGGCACGGGCTAGAGGTAGACCACCATGTCCTGTTCCTTATTCCAGATATGGTCATCTCTGGCAAGGCGGTCTGACATTGCTACAGCTTGACTGACTGCCCTCATATACAGCTGGCTTGTAGCTGGAAGTTTTCCTGTGTCCTGTCCGGCCCTGAGGTCCCGCAGCCGCTTATAAAATCATCATTCAGAGGCTTATGTTAATTACCAACTGTATGGCCTATGGCAGGCTCCTTCATCTTAAATTAACCCATTTCTGTTCATCTATGTATCGCCATGTGTTCCGTGGCTTTATCTGCACCCCATTACATGTTGTTCCTTGGATGACGGTTTGGCGTCTCCCCCAGCTCTGCTTTCTCCTCTCATTGTCTCTCTTGAATCTTTCCACCTGGCTCCATCCTACCCTGCCATAGGCCAATGCAGCTTTATCTATCAACCAATCAGAACAATACATATTCACAGCATACAAAAAGACATCCCACAGCACTGGCTCATGAAATTGAGCTTGTCCTTCTCTAGAAACTTCTAGGAGCCACTCACTCCCCCGTGTGCCAAGAAACCTTATATTCGTATCTCCATGAGAACTTGTTTACTTGGGATTGAAGATAAGACCTTGATGCGCAGCACAGGAACTTTCACTGGTTCACCCTGTCCCCATTTGATATCAGCTGTGATAGCCATTGGTGATAGCTGATTCACATTCTAAGAGATTGATCCCCTTTGCTGCATCTCAACCACTGTATCCCTCCTCTGGCCCCTAATAAAGCATCGCAGGCAGACCTGGGTGTCTGACTTTGACTTACGTTGCTATGATAAAATACTCTTGACAGAAAAGCAACTTAGGTGATAACAGGGTTTACTCCAGGTTATAGACCATCCTTACAGGAGCTGGTCATATCGCATCCGCAGTCAAGAGTGGAGAGAGACAAACTCATCCACGCTTACTCGCTTGCTTGCTGTGTTCAGCTCCATTTCTCCATTCTTAGAAGAGCTGGGACCCTTACCTATGGAATAGCCCCCCCCCCCCCAGAGTGGGCTGGGTCTTCTCACATAAATTGGCTTCTTCAAGACAATCTTGATGTAGGCAATCCCTCATGAAGGCTCTTTCCAGGTAGTTCAAGGTTGTATTAGATTGACACCAGGAGCCAGCCATCACAGGGAGCCATTTTCAGATGCAGTCAGCATCCCCTGCATTTCACTGCACACATGAGGCCCAGAGGCTGAACTTATCAGACTCTCTGAACCACAAGGTCCAAGATCTGTCAAAGGGACTCCAACAACAATAGGTTGGCCAAGAGGAGCAGAAGGTGGTTTATAGTCCCCTAGGGCTTGATGATCCCATTTTGTTGCTGGCTTTGAGCATGACTCTAGGTGTGAGACCTCTACTCCAGTCCCTGCTCTCTTGAGCTGTTGAACTTGACATTATGGGCTTTTTTTGTCTAGTAGGTGTGCCACCCAAAGAGCTCCATCGCATTCCTTCACTCTAAGGATTAGGAGATGTAGATGTGATGATCCTGTCGTACTGTGTCACAAGAATGAAAATGACCTGTGCATGTAGGGCTTTCCTCAGCTTCTGGCCTGAGATGAGCAGTGAGAGACTTATGTCCATTCTAGACCTGTAGAAATTGGCCTTATTTGGAAGCAGGGTTGCAGCAAGTCTTGTTAGTTAAGTAGGTCTGCCTGCAATAGGCTGGACCCTAAATCTACTCTTTGAACCCTAAATCTTACTCCAATGCTCTTAGAGAAAGTGGGCAGGAAGTCTGTGGGATGTTGGAGCAGAGTCTGAAATGATGTGTCTGTAAGACAAAGGATGCCAAGGATGTTAACAGAGACTAAGTTAAGACTTCCAGCCTCTATCACAGCATGAGATTTAGTACCCATGGTCTCAAGCATCTGCTTCACTACACTTTGCCCTGGAGGACACTTTCTATTACCTTTCCCATCTCCCTGAGTCTCCAAACTCTAACCCTTCTGCTCCTGACTCTCCCCTCCACAGCCTGTTCCCACCAGCCCGAGCATCCTCCCCAGGAAGGTATCTGCCAGCATCTTCTAGATGTGCCTCACTTCATCAGAGAAACCCCAACACCCTGGCAACAGGTCCAGACTTATGGCTCCCTCCTTTCCTGAGACTCTGATGTATGGGGACCTGGGCATCCAGCTCTAGGCTGATGTGCCAGATGCAAACTTCAGCTGCGGCAGATTTGGGTTTCTGTGGATAGCCACTTGGCCAGGCTGAAGCTGGGGGGGGGGGGGGCAGAGGGAACTAAGCATGCAGGGTAGGTGAGAGGGCTCAGTGAGGGGTCTCAGCAGAGGACAGATGAGCCACTGGTCATAGCTCTGAGACCTCTTAGTGTTTGTCAGTCATGCTTCCTCTCCAGAGCCTTCAAGTCCCCATGCCCAGGTGGCATCTAAGATCCAGTGGCAGGTGGAAGAAGCAGGCATGCAAAAGTCACCTTCTTTCCCTTCCACTGTGATGGTAAATGGAGATGACCATGCTTTTTTTGTCTCCACAATGGGAGACTGCCCAGACTGAGAATAAAAGGGTAGGGCATATGTAGATGGGGACTGGTGTGCATGGGCAGGTCTGTGTGATGGGGCAAGTGTAGATGGGGACTGGTGTGCACGGCCAGATCTGTGTGATGGGGCAGGTGTAGATGGGGACTGGTGTGCATGGGGCAGGTATAGATGGGGACTGGTGTGCATGGGCAGGTCTGTGTGATGGGGCAAGATGGAGACTGGTGTGCATGGGCAGGTCTGTGTGATGGGGCTGGTGTGCATGGCAGGCCCACGTGAGAATGGCTCCCACCTCTGTACCTGTTGTGGGGAAAATAGCACTTACATATTTTGGGGTTGGAGAAAATTTTCCTACTGAAATGGGGCTTTCGAACACATGCCCTGCAAGTTAGGGGGTTCACTCCGCTTTCTACTCAGCATTCTCCCTTTTTAGCTCTGTGTTCCCCTAAGATTCCCCTCAGTGTTCCCTGTTCCCTTGAGGAAATTCATATAAGTTCCTAACCCTGTCTGCTCCAGACCTCAGAACGTGACTGTATGTGGAGATGGCATCTTTAAAGTAACAGTTCTTCTATCGCTTCCCAACCCACTGTGACAGGTGTGCTTATAAAAAGTGGACATTTGGACCCAAACACGTTCAGAGCAAAGACACAGTGAGACGCGACAAAAAAGTACGCTCTACCAGCCAGGAGAGAGGCCCGGTGTGAGCCACTCTGTTCACATCCAGATCTTGGACTTCAAAATCCTCTCGGAGACTGCAGAATTTCCAGATGAGAATTTCTGCTCTTTGAACCATCCATTCAGTGCTTCTGGGACATAGAAACTTTAGCTCTCTGTCCTCTCCCTCTCTGTCCCTTCCCAATACCCACCACCCCCACCACCTCCTCCACCACCACCTCCTCCTCCTCCTCCACCACCACCACCACCACCACCACCACAGTCATTCCACATACACTACCACAGTCACCACCGATTGCTATAGCACCCGGAGCCAGAGACCGTCTCAGGAGCCAACCACTGGGCTCTGTACCAAGTAAGCCACTGACTTGTGGCATAGCTTTAATGAACTCACTTCCCCTCTGTGGGATTTATTTCCCCTCAAAAATGGACAAGGCCTGACCCAGCTTGTATGGGGATTAAACCTAACTCAGGTAGGACAACAGTTTGTGAAACGGGCAAAGAATTATGCTACAAAGAGATTATGTACATAGTTAACAGCATTAAAGGTATATTTAAACACGTGATCACCAGGTAGAAACACTTGCGTTTAAACAGTGGCAGCAACACCCAGGAACTAGAACCAAGCATTAAGATTCGAGACATTTTAGATTTGGTTCCAACTGGACACTCTTCAGGCTTAGGCACCATGGCATCTCACTCCCATGCTGTGCCAGTGGGGTGTGGAACTTAATGCCTATGTGTGATAAAGGAGAGCAAAGAGCATGAGCTGTCTTCTCTCAGCCAGACATGGTTAGCATTCACCACTTC
Organism: Peromyscus aztecus; assembly: GCA_902168405.1. Classification (NCBI taxonomy): domain Eukaryota; kingdom Metazoa; phylum Chordata; class Mammalia; order Rodentia; family Cricetidae; genus Peromyscus; species Peromyscus aztecus. Next base: position 8,418 of record CABHPQ010173326.1, read on the forward strand.
CTTTGGTGACTACCAACAGGGAGAGCTGATCCTATATCCATCTGACAGTTGACAAAACATAGCTAGCATGGTAGTGCCTGACAGTCTGGATCTAAATTCACGTCGGTCTAGTTCAAAATCCATTTTTCTTTCACTGCATTATGATCCTGGGCATTGTCTTAGGAATTCTGGGTGATCCTAGGGCAGAGATTTCTACTAGTGCTAAGTGGGTGTGGTGGTTTGAATAAAAATGGCCTCCATGGGCACATAGGGAGTGGCACTTTTAGGAGGTGTGACCTTCTCAGAGTAGGTGTGGTGTTGTTAGAGGAAGTGCGCCACTGGGTGTGGGCTTTGAGGTCTCAGGTGCTCAAGCCAGGCCCAGTGTTGCTCTCTTCCTGCTGCCTGCTGATTGGGATGTAGAACTCTCAGCTCTTTCTCCAGCATCATATCTGCCTGCACCCCGCCATGCTTCCCACTACGTTTTCCACCATGATGATAATGGACTAAACCTCTAACACTATAAGCCAGCCCCAATTAATTTTTTTTTTCTTTATAAGAGTTCCTGTGGTCATGGTGTCTCTTCACAGTAATAGAAACCCCAATGAAGACAGTCGGGTTGGGAATTATGGGTGCAGAGAAATGCCAGTCTTGTCTGGGGAATACCTTGTTATCATGTAAGTTGGGGTAGTATTCTAGTTTCATTTTCTATTGCTATAACATACCCTGACAAAAGCAACTTAGGGGAGACAGGGTTTGTTTTAGCTCCTAATTCCAGGTTACAGTCCACCATAGCAGAGAATTCAACACAGCAGAAACATCAAAAACCTAGTACATCCCTAGTCAAGAGCAGAAAGAGACTGAATGCATGCATGATGTTACTCGTTGTCAGGTCCCTCTCCACATTTATAGAGTTCAGGACCTCTGTCCTAGGGAATGGTACTCCCCACAGTGGGATGGGTCTTCCCATATCAATCAACTTCATTAAGACAATTCTGCCATAGACATGGCCACTGGTCAACTTGATATAGACAATCTCTCTTTCCAGGTCCTTCTCGGTTGTGTTAAGTTGACAATTAAAACTAACTATCCCGGAGATATATAACTGTGTCATCTGGGTAAGCAGAAGCCAATGCCCAAACATTCTGTGATACACAGGACAGCACCCATGACACCTGGGGTGGGGTTTGGAAACCCTGTGTTAAAATGGTAGCATAACCATCTGGCTGAGCATTGACTATGAGTGAGGATCATACACACACATGTAATACACACAATACATACAACCAACCCAGAAAGGGGGCGAAGCAGGGAATGGAACCCACAACCTAGCTCATTCTAGGAAGATAGTCACTCTGAACTGCAGCTCCATCAGATGGAGTACCATCACAGGAAAGACCCGAGGTTCACACTGATGATCTCTGGGATACCTCAGGAAGCTCCTCTGGCTTTGTTCTTGGTCACAGAGTGTTGACTCTTCTTGTCCTCACCAGGATTCCAGAGTGAATGGTCTTTAATTCAACCCTGTGCTTGACGATGGAGGTGGAGTTTTTTTAACAGCTGCTTTGAAGGTCTGTACATAACTTCGGGGTTTCTCAAAGTTTTAACTTGAGGCTGCACACTGTAAAACGCCCTGTGGTTTTCTTGCGGTTGCTTCATTTCCTACAAAATGCCACACATGGAATGTTCTTGAGAACGAACACGCAGGAATGAAAACATGGTGACCTTCACTAAATGGCTCGCTCTTCTTTCAACCCAGGATTGCCTCTCAGTAACATGAGAGAGGCGGATGAAATGAGCTGTCGAGTCCTTCCCTTGGGGGCGTTTCCTAAGCCTTCTTCTCTTCATAAGTTCTGCAAGATTTTATTGAAAAGAAGTATCCGAGTCTGTGGCTTTAGGGAATTCTAACTTTCTAGTGTTCAATCCAAAAATAAACAGGCAACCAAGTTCAGAAGGAGGCACCTTCCACAGGGAGGGCTTACTTGATATCAAAAGCTAGTCTAAGAACAGTGGCCAGGAGCTGAGTGTAGAAATACCAGAGCCAATGGAAATGATTTGTTTTTCAGCAACAAGAAAGAGCTCCAAGCATGGTGTGGCGGAGGCTTTGGCAACCTCAAGACATTTGCTCCCTGAGCCAAACTTTCATCCGTTAATCGCCACTCTCATACCCTACCCCAGTTCCCTGCCTGCTCCAGAAGAGCCTTTAGCACCTTCCAGGAAAGCTAGGTAGAAAGTAGAAGGCGCAGCATAGTGATCAAGTAGTCTGAAAGGTGAAATGACATGGTCGCCCCCTCCACAAGGGGTTAACGCTCCTGTGTATGCAAACCAGAGACTGAGCCCGTCAGTGTCACTGCGTGTCTGGCCTCACACCATTGTCATTTTGGAAAACTTCCACAATAAAGAGAAAGGAAAGGCTTGGGAGAAGGCTCAGTCAGTGAAGTGCATATCTTGCAAGCGAGATTTGTAGTTGGTTCCCCAGAATTTGTGTTATAAAAAGGAAAGAAGGAGGAGGAGGAGGAGGAGGAGGAGGAGGAGGAGGAGGAGGAGGGAAGAGAGGAAGAAAGATAGGAAGGAAGGGAGGGAGGGGGGGAGGGGGGGGGGGGGGGAGGGGGGGAGGGAGGACGAATGAACAAGCGAATGAACTGGGAGGCAGATGCAGCTGGACCCCTGGGGCTCACTGGCTACACAGCCTGACCTACCTGGTGAGTTCCAGGTCAGTGATAAACCGTCTAAAACAGCAATCAAACAAACCTGACGTGGACACTGAGAGGAATGGCAGCCACGGTTGTCCTCTGGCCTGTTGTGACGTGTCCATATACATACATGTGCACTCACATACATGATCTTGCACACACACACACATGCATGAGAGAGAGAGAGAGAGAGAGAGAGAGAGAGAGAGAGAGAGAGAGAGAAAACAAGAGACTGAGCCCGTCAGTGTCACTGCGTGTCTGGCCTCACACCATTGTCATTTTGGAAAACTTCCACAATAAAGAGAAAGGAAAGGCTTGGGAGAAGGCTCAGTCAGTGAAGTGCATATCTTGCAAGCGAGATTTGTAGTTGGTTCCCCAGAATTTGTGTTATAAAAAGGAAAGAAGGAGGAGGAGGAGGAGGAGGAGGAGGAGGAGGAGGAGGAGGAGGGAGGGGGGGAGGGAGGGAGGGAGGGAGGGAATGTTACAGGTAGGATATGAGTACAACATCAGTAAGCACCGACCTTGTATCTTTGCCCTGTACCAATTCCTGGCTGTGACCTACTTTACTCCATCTTTCCATGACCCTCCTGCCCCCTGATCTCATGGAAACATAGTCCAGAAAGTATCAGTCTCACCCTATTTGGAACAGGTGAGTAAGTAAACAGATGTTTGGCAAGTACCTGGGAAGAAGCAAGGAGAGAGCTGTGCCCTGGGAACAATCACACAGTAAGTTATTTTTAAACTTTATTTCTTTCTTCTTGGGCTCCCTGGACTAGGGTATCAGGAAGATTTAGGAGAAGAGACGAATGTACACTAAAGCTAAACATTGGACAAAATGGGTCATGTTCTCCATAGGGACATGCTGGAAAATAGCATGGCTGCACAGATCACTTTTGGATGACTCACAGAAACCCAGTTAGGGACCTCTCCTGGACTCAGCTTCTACACGATTTTTGATACTTGGACAGAGAAGTGAGTGTCAAGATGGTCAAATATGAAGGTGATGCACATTTAGGAGAAACACAACCTCATGTGACCCTGAAGTCAGAGTCCACAGGTCCCGCAAAGGCTGGAAGGAAGCCTCACCTGAGAAAAGTCAACAGGACAGTGCTGTATGTGAGCCTCAGCTCCCCTGCCCAGTCTAAGAGGTAGGGGGAAAGAGAGGGAACAAAAAGGGCATTTTGTCAGCCCCTGTAGATCAGCAGGAATGAAATGACTAAGACAAGCAAATGCCTTGTTGATCAATTGTTAGACATAGAATAAAGGGTGGGCTACTCAGGTCATCCTTGTGATAAGGGACCCAAAGCTGGAGCTCATTCAGAAAACATGTCCCAACATACAACAAAGAATTGCTTCTACCAGAGAAGAGAGGGTGGGGTGGGCACTCGGTTGTATAAGTCCTAGAGAAGTAAGAACATGCTGGGTAGCATGATGACCGACACTAGATGAGGTTAGCCCGGTGTAAAGGCAGATTTGAGCAGTGTGAGCCATCCTCTGTGGAATGATAGGCCGTCGTGGCGGACGTTAAATTCCCATCATGGGAAGACTTCAAGGGTAAGCAGAGCAGAACTTCTGAGAGGTGATTTCACGAGTGCATGGGGAAAGTTTAACAGTCCATTTCACGATTGTGTCCAGCTTTGAACCCGACACATAGTAGGTAGGCAGAGATACTTATTAAATACACTTACAAATGATTGAGCGACTCAGTGAGTCCCAGACCAAGTTTGCTAGCAATTCAAAACCTCCTCTGTCGCCTGGAGTGGTTTTGTCTACCTCTTCACCTCTTGTGGCTACTGTAAAGATCAAAGTAAAATAAATTCTATGTTGTGAAGTTCCAATGAATGGATATGGCCATGCTTTCAAAGAAAAATAGCGCCGCAAAAAGTCCGGCTTGTCTCTCATTCCCAGCCCTGCGTGCAAGTCTCAGGACGACTATTCTATTCATAACAATTCTGACAAGAAAAGGACCCCCAAAGAATTTGGCTCCAGACCTTTCAAGGAAAAGACATGGAAGTCTTCAAAGGCAGATAAAGTCATTTATATTTATATGGAGTCAGAAAATCCTCTCTCTCTCTCTTTTTTCTCCTCAGTTCCCACAATTTAGATTGTCAAAAGAACCATATTACAAAACAAACCACTCTAAATAAAGAGAGGAAATCAATCCCAGTTTAGACCTTGTTTAAAGAAATCATTTCAAATCCCACACAAGAAAAACATACACAGGCCCCTGATAAATGCCCTGGAAGCCAGTGTGCTCAGGAGGATCGTGGGGGCCAGAGGGACAGGACATAAACACAACTGTGCTGAGTGGAAATTCACAACCATCTCCTGATGCCCTGGGTGGGAAGGGGGCAACCTAGCAGGAGCGCTCCAGCTTTGTCTGGGCTGCATAGGCATCCAGGGTTGGTGAGGTCAATAAGGAGGAGAAGGCTGTGAAGATTCTGTGAGTTGGCGGCAAAAATCAGGGTCCAGGATTAGTAAAATGGAGGTCAAAATACATGGCTTAGAAGCCTTGAGGGAGCCTTGGCAATTATCAGGAAACACACACACACACACACACACACACACACACACACACACACACGTACACAGAGTCAGTGGTGGAAACAGGAATAGAGAGACCTGAGGTCATGTTCCTGCTCCTACCTGGGTAGGACCTTGGTTTGTCCACCTGCCACACAATTGAGGTTCTCATCCTTTGGGCAGAAGCACACCCAATCTTTCTACGTCAGTGAGCTCTCCCACTATGAGCCACTGAAACTCTCAATAAGTTAAATCAAAAGGGATTTGGTCAGAAGGATACCAGGAGCTTCCTAGGACATAAGGACAGCAGCTGGGGAAGGAAGAGTGCCCAGGATTGGGAAGTAGGAGACAAGACACACAGCAGCTTGTCCTTGCCTGGCCCATCCAACATTGCTAACCAGGATCTGCAGCCTGTTCGTATTCACCAACTCACTCAAGAGCCACTCAGGCTCCAAGTCCTTGGAGATATGGCCAGACTCTGTTCCCTGCTATGTCGTGGCATCAGGAAAAGCCAGCTGGTGTTCATCTACAGGCTTCGACCTGGATTTCCAACAAGACCACACACTCTGGGAATCACCGTTCTCTCACAGAAAATAGGTTTTGTCAGGAAAGGGTGTTAGAGATGGATAGTCATCAAATGGTCATCAGATGCTGCCCTTTAAGGAAGCCTGAAATAATCCATTCAGTCATTTAATATTTTGTTAATCAAGTAAGCCAATAAGGAAGACAGTTGTCCAATAGAAAGAATAAAGTTTGAGCTGGGCATGTGGGCACATGCCTTTCTTTAATCCCTCCATTTGGAAGGCAGAGGTAGAATGGATCTCTGTGAGTTCAAGACCAGCCTGGTCTATAAAGCAAGTTCAAGGACATTGAGGAGTAGATCGTCAGACCCCCATCTCTTTATAAATGACTAGTAGATTTCCCTCTTTTAGGTTATTACACTATGAAATAATTTGTGAAAGCTTGCCATTTTATTATTTATTTTAAATTTGCGAAGGTTTTTTTGTTTGTTTAGTTTTGCCCGCTGCCTTTGCCTCTTGAGTACGTAAGTGTGTGAGTTCATGTGGCACCAAGCATACCTGAAAAGTAAATAATGGATTTTCCACTAAGCACCTTGGTGTGGCATGTGTGGCATGTGGCACAGAAATGGGACTCAATCAAATGGTGTGTGTGTGTGTGTGTGTGTGTGTGTGTGTATGAGATGCATATGATGTATGTATGTGGAGGCCATGCATGCCATGGTACATGTGTGGGGATCAAAGAACAACATTGGATGTCAGTCCTCACCTTTCACCTTGTTGGGGGCAAGACCTCTTTGTCATTCATCACTGCATATCCCAGGCTAGCTAACAGGGACTCTCCAGTCTCAGCCTCTAGCCTCACCACAGGAACACTGACATTACACACACGTGCCCCTCCATGCAGCTTTATGTGGGTTGGGGAGATCTGAATGCAGAGCTTCACACATACATGGCAAATGCTTTACCCACTGAGCCTTCCCCTCGGGCTCTCAAGTGGCATTTCTTACACAGAAAACACAACCGTATCCTGTTTCCCATCTACGCATCTGGCAAGGATTGAAAGCTCTGATAACATCAAGTGTTGGTGAAGACCTGGAATGAGGAGAACTTGGTTAGAATCCTGCAAATGCATGCAACCACTCTGGAGAACAAGTTGCCAATATCTAACAACGTTGAAAATGGATCCAGTCTACGAGCCAGATGTCCCATTCCAGAAATACATGTATATATTTAGAGGTCTAGTGAATACACTGAATCCCACGCACAGGCATGGGTGACTCACAGACAGTTTAGAGGCCTCTGTGTATCCTTGCAGGATCCTCTGCAAAGGCATCCAGTTGCACAAATAGTCACAGAGGAGCAGAGACATTTATTTCCTAGGGGTTTTTTGGGGGGGAGCTAAAATGGAACACATCTGTCCTTCCGATTTTTTGACTTTAGAAAATGCTCTGGCCCTGTCTAACACATTGAGACATTTTCTATTGTTGTTACAGTGTGTGTGTGTCTGTGTGTGTGTGTGTGTGTGTGTGTGTGTATGTGTGTGTGTGTGTGTATGTGTGTGTGGTGGTAGGGGGCAGGGGATGATGCAAGTGTACATTCACATGTGTGTGGAGGTCAGAAGTCAACTTTGGATGTCATACCTCACTATCTACTCTTAGGAGCAATCTTGTTTGATTATTTTATGTGACGTGAGTTGTTTTACCTGGGTGGATGTCTGTTGTACCACGTCTGTGCCTGGTGACTATGGGGGTCAGAAATGGGCATAGGACCCCCTGGAACTGGAGTGACAGATAGTCCTGAGCCTCCATGTAGGCACTTCGCACCAAATCTGAGTCCTCTTTTACAGCAGCCAGGGCTCTTAACCGCTGAGCCATCTCTCCAGCTCCTCCATTTTGCTGTTGTTTTGAAACAGGGTCTCACCATGTAGCCTTTGCTGGTCTGGAGCTTGTTACATAGATTAGGCTGGCCTCAAACTCAGAGAGATCTGGCTGCATTTGTGAAGTGCTGGGATTGCAGACATACACCCAATGGCCAGCTCTGTTTTATTGTTTGGTTGGTTTGTTTTGGTGGGTTTGGTTCTTTTAGAGGTGGGGCAGGGTCTCTTTCGGGGACCTGGAGTATGCCAATAAGGTGAAGCTGGGTAACCAAGGCACTTCAAGAATCCTCCCATTTCTGCCTCCCCTGCACTGGAATTACAAGCACACACTACCACTCCTGGCATTTTACACACGTTCCGGAGGTGCAACTCAGGTCCCTCAGGTGTGTGTGGCAAGCACTTTACTCACTGAGCGATCTCTGTGACACCCTTCTATTTATAATCTAAAGGCGAAAGTTATCAGTAAGAGATGACCAATTCTTGACATAAATTATAGAAAAGGATGGGGTAAAGCACAGGTGTTGAGATGTGCACTCTGCACAGGTTGGGGGGACTGCTTCCGTCACCGTGACCAGCTGTCTGTCCCAGCTCCTACCAGTGGGAGAGGAAGAGGGTAACACTGCACAAGATTTATGGCAACACATCTTCACACCCGTTTTAACTGGTTTTCAGGGCTCCCCACCACAGCCCGTGAGTCTGTACAGCTCAATTACTGTCTTAGTTTGGGTTTCTATTGCTGTGAGGAGACACCAGGACCACAGCAACAGTTGTGAAGGAAAACATGTAACTGGGGCTGGCTTACAGTTCAGAGGTTTAGTCCATTGTCATCATGGCGGGAAGCATGGCAGCATTCAGGCAGACCTGGTGCTGGAGAAGGAGCTGAGAGTTCTACATCTAGTTTCAAAGGCAGCAGGAACAGAGAGTGAGCCACTGGGTCTGGCTTGAGCTTCTGAAACCTCAAAGTCCTCCCCTAGTGACACACTTCCTCCACCTGCTCCAACAAGGTCATACCTAATAGAGCTATTCCCTATGAGCCTGTGGGGGCCATTTCATCCAAACTATCACAAATACATACGTCATAATTCACAGCGCACTCTAAGCCACTCAGATAGGTCTATGTGGTATGCACATCACATACTGGGTCAATTTTATGAAAATGATCTGAGGATGACTTCAGTGTGAGAAAAGTTTCTTCCATAAAGTGACCATGGGTCTGGCCAGTGGGTGGGTCATTTGCGGTGCATGTGATAGACAGTTGGTAGGCTGTGTCCCTCTTGTAGAGGACATCTCATTTATTCCATGAGGGTAAAAAGCTCCTGGAGATGCTGGAGGGGGTGTGCATGCATGAAGCAGAACAATGGCTATAGATATTCAAAGGCTGTGTCTCTGTCCCAGCTTAAATCTCCTACTCATTCCCACTGTCTTTGGATAAAGGCTCTAGCTGACTTCCAGACCAAATGCCCCTTAGATGTCCTGAACTTCTGAGCTTTGGGATGGATGGAGGGGATTGAGAGAGACATTGCATACACTCCTGAGCATTATATAGTCCCACTACAGAGGAGGCAGCGTGGAAGCGTACACTACAGTACCTACTACCTGCTCAGTCTGCATTCATAGCATCACCACTGTGCCCCTTCTGTGTCGCCGCCTGGTATCATGAATCATCCCTTAATACTTAGCCTCACACCTTGTGCTGGGCTTCCCGTCTCAACACTTCCTTCCAGTGCATCTGCCACAGACTTCCAGATGTGGGAATCCTAGAAGGCCATCTTGTCTGTAGGAGAGGAATACAAGATCTTAGGTGTCCCCATGCTCTGTCCCTCCATGGCACCACAAATGCCGTTTTCTGCTCTTTCCTTCTGTCACGTTTTTTACTGAGCTAACTGAGAATGGGTTTCCCATGTGCTGCATCATCAGACTGCAACACTTTTCCTGCCTTAGAATCCTCCTGTAGCCTGATACTCATGGAAATTGCTCAAGACCTACTCTCCCCATAGTGTCTCCATAAGCCTGTGTCTGTGGGGACCACCTGTGGCCCCAGTGTGTAGCTACCATGTCAGTGGCCCTGCATGACTTATGCTCTGCCTCTTCTGCTGGACTGTATGATGTCCTAGAATCTGTCCATTGTCTCTCAGTCCCCATAGAGCTCAGGAAATACTTGATGGAAGTCTTCTCTACAAATATAGGAAGCAGGGGCTGGAGAGATGGCTCAGAGGTTGAGAGCCCTGGTTGCTCTTCCAGAGGTCCTGAGTTCAATTCCCAGCATCCATGTGGTGGCTTGCAACCATCTGTAATGTGATCTGGTGCCCTCTTCTGGTGTGCAGAAAGAACACTGTGTACATGATAAAGAAATAAATCTTAAAAAAAATAGGAAGCAAATGTTATAGTTTGATGACTGGCTAATATTGCTCCTGAGGTCAGCAGATGATGTAGGAGAGCCCAGAACAATGGCCCTTCACCAAAATCCCATAGGAGATAAATGGAAATGTGTACAGATTCTCTCCTTAAAGAAGAACCAACCTAGCCATGTAACTATCATTTCTGCTTCTCTGGAGAACCCTGGCAAACACACCAGGGACAACGGATCCGCCTGTGCTTCTGCTGTGCAGATCCCTGTAATGATGGCATTAGTGGTGTAATGTTAAGAGCTCTGTAGGGGTGTTTTAGTTATCCTTCTGCAGGAGTGAATGCACCCTGGAGAAGCCCAGTATCTTCACTTAAGCAGGGCTGGGGAGGGGAGCACACAGACTCGGCTCTCACCATCTGAACCCATCACTCACTACCAGCAATGCCTTGAGAAAGCTACTTCACACCGCGGGCCTCCGTGGAGCCTGGTGACCTACCCTTCCCAAATCCTTTCTCACAGTCTTTCAGGTCCATCCCTTCAAGGAGTGGCCTCTTTGCACCTCCGCACGCCTGAGCTACTTGCTTAGTATTAATACACAGCGCCAAGTGTCCCCTAGAGCCCTTTTATCTGCCACCACTCGCTTCCTCTTGTGAGTGCAAGGACTTCTCTGACCTGTGGTTTTGAAAGCTCTGCTTCCTGTTAGCCTGTCCCTCTGTACCCCGAACTGTCTTAGTTTGCTTTCTATTGCTGTGATAAACACCATGACCAAAAGCAAGTTGGGAAGGCAAGGGTTAATTTGGCTCACATGTTGCTGTCCTTCACGAAGGGAAGTTGGGGCAGGAACCGAAGCTGAGACCATGGAGGAATGCTGCTTACTTCTTGCTCCTCGTGGTTTTCTCACTTTGCTTTCTTAAACAACCCAGGACCAATTGCTCAGGGGCAACATCACCTCTAGAGGGCTGGGTCCTCCCACATTAATGATTAATCAAGCAATGCCCCCACAGATGTATGCACAGTCCAACCAGATGGAGGCAATTCCTCAACTGACGTTCCTCCTTCTCAGGTGACTCTAGTTTGTGTCAAATTGACAAAGACTAACCAGTACAACAGGTACATTTGACAATGGGCCCCTTGGTCATGAGCCTCAGGAATGAGTAGGTCCCTATGGCCTGTTGCCCAGGTCTCTAATAACTCCTCCAGGTTTCCATGGAGACACTCTTCTAGGACCAAGAATTTATGCTAGAGAATGACTCTTTTCAAACAGCCCATCATACCTTTTCACTGATGTCATCTACACATTCCCAAAGACTCTGTCCCACTGTCCTGTGTTACAGGTGAATAAGCCGAAGTCCAGGGAGTCACACAGGGAGACACTGGTCTTACACAGACCAGAATCCTGGTCCCCTGACTATCTAGGCTATCTCCACTGTCTCCTTGACTAGGGTGGGCGTGGGATGGAGGGGTGGGGTGGGGGTGGGGTGGGAGTTGTGGGCGGGGGAACTAAAGAAAAGGAAGACAGCGACGCTTTTATAGAGGCTCTCAAAATTAACACACTTCTTCCCCACAGAAAGTTAACCGAGGACAATCACGCCTTGCCTGCTTCCCTCCCAGAGGTGTTTTGAGGATCTGCTGAGATAATGTGTGTGACAGCTCTTTGAAAAGCATAAAGTGCTGTAGAAACACCGGAGTCTATTATAACCAAGCCTCTCCTGAGTCACGTGGCATTAGAACGGGGGGGGGGGGGGGGGGGCTGTTTAAATGCAGAAAAGAATGAAGCAGAGCCCTTCCTGAGAGAAGCATCTAACACCTTGAACATAAGGAAATCCTTCCCCAACAGAGCCAGTTCCAAGCTAAACAGGGGAGAATTGTTTGCAAGAAGCTCTCACTTCCTCCTTCCCACCCCCCACCCCTTTTGCAGAGTATTTAACGGGGCACTAATTTCACTTTATAAATGGAAACTGAATCACTGCATTCCAGGCTGGAAAATGATTGGAAATGAGAGTATGTCTGAGGTCAAGACCTAGCCACTTCCTCTCTGGACAGGAAGTAGACTCTCCAAATGGTTCTTGCAGGACCTCTTATGATAAAAGGCCTGCTTTGGCCCTGAGCTGGGAGAGCTGTACGGTGTTTTCAAATAGCACTTTAAAGCAGCGAGAGGGAAATGAAAAACCCGGATGTCCCTCTCTAAACAGGGATGTCAGCTCAGGAAGGAGGGGCTGTGCAGCTGTCTTTTTGCAGGGGGTTGTCGACAGCATGAGAATTGTTTAAAATCTGTTATAAACACAGGCATAGAGTTATGGTGAGTCAGGGAGTGGTACACAGTCTCTGCAAGTATGCACAGGGTCTCCCAGGGCATCCGGGCCCTGCTTCACACAGCTGGCTATTCCATAACTCTAAAGATACCAGAAATTTGGGCATATGGAGGACACAGCTAATTCGTCCCAGCTCCACGTTGGACACAGTGACATCAGGAAGGCTGGGGAGCAGAATCTGAAGTTAAAGAGAAACATTTGGCGGCTTCTATCACGTGAACCAAGGAATAGGAAAAAAAAGCATGGGAAGGATTCCTGGAAGGTCGCTCAGATAGGATTCCAGAAGGCTTCAAGGGAAGAGAGCTTCAGGAGCCTGGAGAAGGAGATTGTGGGGTCAGAATGAGAGACACAAGGCTTGGCAGGTAGCAAACTGGCATGGGTGCAGAAGGCTTGGCAGATAGCAAACTGGCATGGATGCAGTCGGGAGACTCCTGTGGACCAGGGGTGGGAAATCTCGGATCAAGTCACCAAGGCGCATGGAAACTCTGGAAATTCCATACCTACAGCCTGGGCATGGTACTCTTGAATTTCTGGAGTCGCTGTTAGAATCAAAGGTCCTGTCTGGAGATGTAAATCCACATTGGCTTAGAAAGCTGAATTTGTGCACTAAACTATCTATTGAACAAGTCCAAAAGGTGAAGCAGCCTGTCTTGAAGAAATCTAGATCTTAATAAGAAAGAGAGCTGAGATACTAATTTTTTTTTTCTTACCCCAAGAGTAGAGAACACACACTGTAAAGCCCATACAGAATGAATCGCCAGCGGCAGCCACTGTTAACATGTTGGCATTTTCTTCTTGTTTTCAACTTAATTTTTAATACTTACCACCCTTTGCATTTCTGTGGCTGCAGAATAAGTTCCCAAGTATTGGGTGACTTAAAGCAGTACCCATTAATTATCTCATCATCTGGTCAGGTCTGAGTCCAGAAGGGTCCACCTAGGTTGTCTGCCTAAAGTCTACAGGCTAAAATCAAGGTGTCAGACATCTGGGCTTCTCTAGAGGTCAGGGGAATGTCCTTCCAGGTTAGCTTGGGGCTAATGGCTGAATTCTGTTCTCTTTCTTGAAGCTGTAGGATCAGGGTCTTTCCTTGCCGGCTTTCTTATCTTCTAGAAGCTTCTCTGCCTCAGAGTGCCTCCTCCTTCAAGCCAGCTAGGCAGAGTCAAGTTGTCCTTGTACTCTGCCTTTCGCTGACTCTATGACCATCTAGAGAGATTCTAACTGGTTCCGGTGACTAGGCCAGCATGGACAAACTCTCTTTTGTTGTTTGCGTCGGGTACTTTTCTCGTTATGACGTGAAAGAAACAACCAGAGGAAGGAAGCATTTATTTTTTTGCCTCACAGTGTAAAACAAAATACAATCCATTATGGCAGGCAAGGCATGGCAACAAGAACCTCAGATAGCTGGTCATATCAAGGCAGAGAGTGAACAGGAAGTCCACCCTCCCAGTACCTCACTTCCCCCAGCAAGGCTCCACTTCTTAAGGTTATGCAACCCAACTTTCTCAAAGTATACCACCAACTGGGGTCCAAGCATACCATCACATGAGCCTGTGGAGGTCATTTCACCTTTCAGACCATATCGCTATATGGTGTCATCTCAGGAGTCACACCAGGTTAAATAAGGTCATGGGAGGCCATTTTGAAGTTGTGCCTGACACATTACATAGTCGATTCTATTTCCTAATATCAGGATGAGGAAAACACCATTGTCATGTCCCTCATTAATTCCAAGGAATTGTTGGGGGGGAGGGATGTTCTGTTTAATTGGTTAGCTCCGGTTAGCCCATTATTAACTATTTTTGATATAGCCCCTGCTTACAAACATTTTATCTATTAGTGGCACTGCAGTGCCTAATGTGGCAATGTAACTGGGCCCAGGAAGGCTGGTAACTGAAGAAACGTTTGTGTCTAGGAACACAGAGGAGTCTGGCATTGGCATTGTCAGATAGAGCAGAGACAGCCTGCCCTCACCGATACGGGTGGACACCGTCCAGTCTACTGAGGACCCAGGTAGATGAGTAAGGCCGGTAAACGATTGGGGTGGGACACCCATCTTCTCCTGCCTTCAGATGTCAGATCCTCTGGGCCTTTGAACTCCTGATCTTTCACCAGTGTTCCCACACCTCTTTCCACCGGCTCCCCGGTCTTCAGACTCAGACGGGATCATTTCCCTGGGTTTGCGACTTCTGTAGCTGACAGACAGCAGGTGGTAGGGCAGCTCCCCACAATCACAGAAGCCAATTCTGGGAGTGTTTGTGCCTGTGGGTGTGTATAAAGTTTGTTTATATTGCCATTCCTTTACCCTGCAAACAAACACTAAAGCACACCCATCCACTCCAGGGAACCGCACTGTGAGTCTTAGAGTCACACAGATTGCTTACTCCAAATTGGGAATGTTGGGGGGATAGGAAACCAGTCAGCCACTGTGGAAACAAATTGGGACCCTAGAGGAAATCAAGTGAGAGAAACATTAGTCAACTCATTTAGTTACTAAGAGCTTCGCGCATTCAGTGCTTCGAGCCCCAGCAACAACTGCTAAGCACCTGTGGTGTATTTGGCATTGTGCTAGGGGCTGGGGATGCAAATAGTCTTCCCCTGGCTGTGAAGGAACTCATAGTCTTAATAGGTAAATTGGACATGACGTAAGCTGAGAGCCCAGCTTCTCGTCCTCCATGGGCCTTTATACGGATCCAGAACAGACCAAAGAGAAGGCAGCCTTGTCTTCCTGGGGCATCGGAGGACAGTGGCGAGATCAGAAAAGTCTACTGGATTTTTCCATACTTTAAATTTTACTTATTTTATTAGGGGGAGGGTTGACCCGTGCATGCCACAGTGCGTATGTGGAATCAGTAGACAATTGACAGGAGTTAGTTCTCTGCTTCTACCATGTGGGTTTAGAGGACTAGACTCATGTCATCCGGCTTAGCAGCCTGTGCCTCGACACACTAAGCCTTCATGCTATCCCGAAAAATCTTAAGTAGAAAGTATTATGGGTTAGCTGTGTCTCTTCTCTCTACCCTCAAGACTTCGGAATATGACCTTATTAGGAGATCAAGTCTTTATGGAGAGAATCCAGATAAAAAGAGGTCATTGGAATGGGTCCTAATCAGATAGAACTGGTGTTTTTAACAAAGGGTGAGCATGTGTATACATATATACACAAGAGACCATAATTCGCACTACAATGGTACATGCAATATCCAGAGGCATTCTCCTACAGAGGAGGAACCAAAGCCTGCCAACAATCACCAGGAGCTAAGATGGGGACCTGGGACAGTTCAACCCCAAAGCCTTCAGGAAGACCACGCCTCTTGTCACATCCTGGCCTTGGACTTGTGGTCTCTGGCACCGCGAGACAATATGTTTCTGTTTTTTTTTTGTTTTTTTTTTTTTTTTTAAGATGTTTCGTTCATGTTCTTTGTAAAGCCATGTTAGTAAAGAAATCCAGTAAGTGGCTACACAGAAAACCTATTGTGGGACATGCTGTGTGCGAGAAGGGTGGGACAGTGGCGGTGGAGGCAGTGTTGAGGGCTAGGACAATGACAGCAGTGGTGGTGGCAGATCTGGGAACAGGTGGGCATGGGGGTGACAGTCCCAGCTTTACGAGGCCTGCATGAATTCTGAGCCATCCAGTAGGGCCCAGTTCCCTCAGGCATACTGAGTGACCCTAAGGCCTGGCCATGAAGACTTTTGGACTCTACCCCTGTAGAGAGAAACTACTTTCTTTCATAAGGAACCATCCAGAGCTAGTATGGTAACTCACACACGTAACCTGTGCCTTTGGGAGGTTAAGGCAGGAAGATCAGTCAGACTAGACAATATAGTAAGACCCTGATTCAAATAAGGAAGAAAAAAAAAAACAAAACGAGGGAGGGGTGGGTTGGGAAGATGACTCACCCTGTAAAGTGCTTGTGGTACAATTAAGAGGACCCGCGTTGGGAGTCCCAGTCGTGTGCATCATCATGTGTTTGTAATCCCCGCAAGGGAGGCAGAGAGGCAGATGTCTGAATCTCACTGGCTAGCCAGCCTAACTGTATCAGTGAGCTCCACGTTCAGTGAGAGACCCTGTCTCAAAACATAAGGTGAAGAGCGGTTGAGGAAGACACTCAACGTGGGTCTCTTGCTTCCGTACCCATGTGTGTGGAGCTAGTTATGCAAGTTGCGAGTACATGCACACACCCCAAGACATGCATACACACACACACACACACACACACACACACACACACGTACATGTGCATGCACATGCACACACACCACACACACACTAAAAAGAAAGTGAGAGGGGATGGGTAAGAGGGAAGACGGAGAATGGAAGGATGAAAAGGAGGAATATGGGGAGGAAGGAACATGCATACTTCACCAGCCTCCGGCAATTGCTGATTTATCTAATTCTGCACTGATTGACTTATAACTGACCTTTGACATTTTATAAACTTCCAATTCAATACATTTAAAATAAAAATTGGCTGTTCTATTGGTATATATTAAAGCAAATAGGCTTTCTGAACCTCAAGCTACAGGCATCTGTAGTTATGGATGATAGGCACAGTACCTATGACGGCTTACGGCCGAAGCTACTCCAGCGAGGAATAATTAAGTGGAGTAGAGAAGAAGAGCTCTTCCCATACCCAGCTACGGCTTGAAAAACCTGTGGGTTGTGATGTGGGGAGGGTCTCCCACACATGATGGGGGCCAGATGTTGGCCTTCTTCTCCAAAAATGAAGGCCTGGAAAACGCGCGCACACACATACACACACACACACACACACACACACACACACACACACACACACACACGATTCTGCAGGCCAAGAGATTGGAACACCAGGCCCGGGGCTGTCACCACCTGTGGCTGATGGGCTAAGGCCTCCAGGGACACGGGGGGCATGAGGGCCCAGTCCTAATGACTCAGACCTGCCAACATTTCCGCAGCTCCACGGGCCATAACGTCTCCCTTGAAAAACAACAATTATTATTTTAAAGAGAAGCAACAGGGAGAAGAAAGACATGTGGAAACGAGAGGTCTTGCTCTTTAACCTGAGCAGATGTTCTGGTAGCACCCTGCAGGGCAAGGTCTATGAGCCTGAAGCCTCCCCACCCCCACCCCCTGCCCCAGTCAAGTCCCGAGGCTGGGGACTGCTCATGAGTGGCCATATAAAGGTACTAGGAAGCTCGGATGATGTCCCACCTCTTAGAGAAGGACCCTCCAAGTTCAGGCTCCCGGGGGTGTGACTAATAAAGGAGTCCCATACTCATGGCAGTCCAAGGGTCTCCTCTAGCTAACAGAAGGAAAAAAAGAAGTTGTCAACGCCTTTGCCTTCTAGAAGGCCAAGTCCAAAGACCTAAGCATGGCCTGAGGGCTGTCTATGATGGGATCCCATGTCTCCTAGGGAAGGGTCTCCCGCTTAGCTTTACTCCCTAAATTCAACAAAGGCCTCTTTGCTCCTCCAGTGTGCCTGGATACTCTTGAAAGCCACTATTGGAAGGAGACTGCCCCTGACCAGGAAGTGTCACTCAGGTGCTGCATTTGGCGGAGTGCTACCTATTTTCATGTCGTTTGCAGAACTACAAAATCCTGTTCACCCAAAACACATACTGCCTTTTCTTCACCGGGCATCGTGAACATCGGGCCTGGCCTTCACCTACGGAGAGCGGCTTCTCTGCATCTACGTGAAGATGAAGAGCAAATGGGACGCGGCTGCCTGAAAACTGAATTACAGACAGACCGACAAACAGAAGCGTGTCCTCCTCACTGAGGGACAGGATCTGTGTGAAAGGCCTCCTCCAGCCTCTGTGAGGGCCTCCCTGGGGAAGGGCCTCTCCCTGGGGGCCGGGGAAGGGCTTTCCCTTGGCCACTAATGTTAACCATGTGCACCGCTGGGCGGGCCGGCGGGACACTTCATTACTTTGTGCTTAAGGAAATGCCTCCCAGCTCTGCACTTGCCTCTTTAAATTTCACAACCACTAAATTCACTCCCAGCGGTTTGGTTTTTTTTTTTCCCCAGCAAATGAAAGTAGTGTGTGCGGTGGTGGAGGGGGTGAGCCCGCCTGTGAGAGGCCTGAGGTACTTCGATCCTGCCCAGCTCTGCAAGATGCCCAAAGGGACAAAAGCTGTGTCTTCACCAGCAGTGGGGCCTGGGTGCTTGAGAAGAAGGAATCACGTGGCCTGGAAGGCCAGCTACCAGCCCAGCTCAGAAGTGGTCTGCCCCCGGAATACCCAGAGGTAGCTGTGGTTTTCTAGGACCGACTTGCGGCCTGGCAGTTATTCAGGGCTTGGAGCTTCCTCGGATGCTAAGCAGAATAAAGAGAGCATTGCAAACATTGAATCCCTTTCCTTGGATCCAGCATTTAGTCCCCCTTGACGAATGAACCTAGAGGGAAAGCTTGAATGTTTGGTGTTCCAGCTGTTGCTCCCACTGGCTCCCAGCTGTGGCTCCTGCACCTCTGTCCACCATGACCTGCTTGTTCTGTTCCCTCTCCTGCTCATCAACATGTCCCAAGTCTTTCCTTGTTAGAGGTACCAACGATGTAGGAGGGGTCAGACATAGTTCTTACCAAAGGGAGTCAGGCCCATGGAGGCAATCTCTCTCACAAGTGGGGTGGCTGTCTCTTCTAGCCTCTCTCCATCCTGGCACCTTCCCAGCATGTGGCTTAAATAGGTCATGCTAGGAAAGAATGGGGGGGCAGAAGGGAAAGGAAAAGCCAGGGGCAGGTAGTTTAGGAAACTCACAAGAGCAACCTCACCATCTGCCCAAGGCTATTCACTACATGTCTCATTAAGAACCAGGTAGGGGGATCAAGGGATGGAGGAGAAACTCCTGAAGTTGCTACCTCCAAATACTCCTTGGTGGGCCATTGGCTGGGTCCCTGAATAGCACCTCCTGGGCTTATCAACATCTGTAAGGCATATTTGTCTATGCCATCATAAAAACGCCCTTTTCAGCTTCCAGCTGTAAAGAGACTGCTCAACAAAGACCTAGTCTATAGATCGCAAGAACATCTTAGACCCCAGGAACTAGAGCCCTCTGCCTTGAGCCTGGCTCTGGGTACCCATGGACCCCTTGAAGCAAGGCTCTCCCAAACTGTGCATGGAATCTGTCTGCAGAGGGCTCATGATCACCCTGAAGGCTGCGTTCTCCTCCATCTTAGCCTCGTCCCAATACCTCTGAGCTTCCCGCCAGGGTCCATTCTCCTCATGACAACTGAGCTTATGGGTGTTTCACACCTTGGTCCAAGGCAAGGGAAGGGGATGCCTGCTGGAGACCAGTGTGAACTGGGTTTAGGAAGAATGTTCAGTGAAGTGGCCACCCTGCATGAGACAGAGCCAGGGGTTATGCAAAGTGAAAAGAGGCAGGCTGCCGGCCCAGGGCCTCAAGGTCCCCTCTTCTTTCATGAGAGGGGGACAATGGGCAACACTCTCAGCCTCCTCATTCCTCTCAGGGCAGGTGCCACCTCCCAAGCAGCCATCCTTTGCTAAGCAACCAGGGCCTTTCAGCTGCTTCTCCCGTTGCCTCTGGTTGCTATGGAAGCTGCTTCAGAAAAATCTTGCCTGCCAACAGTCAAGGCTTCTTTGTCTGAGGCTGTCTCAGAGCACCTTCCCCTGTCAGCTCAGGGCAACACACAGTCAGAGGGTGCAGGGTAGGGATGGAGGAGGCAGCTGTCAGGCCAGGAACACAACACAGCTAGCTGATGGTGCTCTGGCAAACCCCAACAACCTTTCCAGAACCACCCTCCTCCCAGGTCCGATTTGACCTATTAGTTCTCCTCTGAGAAGGCCCTCCCACATTCCTAGCCTTGTTTTGTCTCTGTCTCCCTGCCATGCTGTCTGTGGTGGACTTGCATGGCTGTATCCTCCGAGCATCTCATGGTTTCCATGGTGAGTAGGAAACCGAAAATGAAAACAAAAACATAAAAAAAAAAAAAAAAAAGCCAGCCTTCTGTGGGGACCAGGTGAAGTGCCTTTACCGTCATTTTTTCACAGCCAGGTGTGGTGGTGACTCATGTCCCTGGGCTTAGAATTCTGAGGCAGGAGGATTGCTATGACTTTCAGGCCAGTCTGAGCCACATGATAAAGATCCAGGACCAGCCTGGACTACAGTGAGCTCCTATCTCGAAAGCAAGCAAACAGAACTCATCTTCTTCCAGCTAAGAAGGACCGGCTCTTGGTGACATTCCTGGGTGTTTGGTTAGCAGACTCTGCTTCTCCTCTCTCTGTCACCTCTCAACTAGAGCTGCTTGGGAACCACGGCCCCCTGAGGGACGCGAGACCCGAGCCAGGCAGGAGGCAGAGATAGGAAAAGGCTCATTCTACCTCTGGCTTTACCCAAACACGAACTGGGAGGTTTCTGCAAAGGCAGACTCCTCATTCCCGAGGTGGTGGTGGTGGGGGGTGGTGGTGGTGGTG
>CABHPQ010173326.1:29172-48222 GCA_902168405.1 Peromyscus aztecus
GGGGGGGGTGGTGAGGGGTGGTGGTGGTGGTTGGGTAGGTGAGGGGTAGAAGATCGGGGTACAAATCAGACCCAGGGCTATTTGCCACAGCATTGATCTCGAAGGACAGGGAGATGGAAACTTGAGCAGGTCCATCTCTGCCACACAGAGCAGAGACTCCAGAGGATGAGAAGCAGAAAGGGAGTCCAGAAGGCCTGCCCTGCTAGAAGAGTGTCACCACCTGGTGGCTCTGTGACTTCTGCTACTCGGAGCCTCCACTTGCTTGTCTTCACAATGGGGGTATACTTCCCGGGTGACTGCTTGGAGGGCCAAATGGAGCAAGAGCTGGCCCGAAGGAGGCCTCCATCAGGACTCTTCCATGAGCTATTGACGCCAGTGGCAGTCTGCGGTTCTGGGATCTGTGTGGCAAGGGACTGGGGAAGGAGACCTATGATCAAAATGTGTGCTCAAGTGAGCCAGAGAGCAGATAAGAGTTGAGTTGCTCACGCCTGGATGCTGAGCACCAGCAAAAGGACCTGTGGCCAAAATTATATTAAATACGCCTTTGTGGAATGAGTGGATGTCACCTCCGGACCCAAGGCCACAACACTCCAAGGTTCCATATGTCTAAAGGCAAAGATTCTGTTCCAATGGGTGTATTTTTGTCAAGGCCAAAAAAAAAAAACAAAAACAAAAACATGAACAACAAACAACCTATTCACATGTGAATGCTGAATTGCACAAAGGAGCAAAACAATACACAAGAAATGAAGAGCACAAAGAGACAAAGCCAGATCCTACCGGGCTCATCGGGTGTGCATTTCTGGCATTTTCTCCCGGCACCCCGAGGGTGGGTCCCCACACAAGGATGGATCTCCCCCACCCGCCCCCACATTTGCTGCAGGGAGCGCTGCTAATCACAAGCTGTTTCCTCCTTGGCTCATTGTGATTTTGGCTAAAAGCACCTGTTGAAAACCTACGGTTTTTTTTAACTCTCAAAAGAAGAATCAGAACCGTCCTGTGAGAGAAATAAAACAAAAATACCAAGGAACTGCAAATCGGCACAATTAAAGCAACCGAAAGGGCGATTGCGATTGATTTCTAGAAAGTCGGTTTATTGTTAACGTTTTGCTTTGAATTCGGGATTGAAAAGCTTCAAGAGGAAAAGCTATAATGAGTCAGCCCTGAAGCACTGCTTCGTTTCTAAAGAAACAACTCAGCCTCCTCACAGATCCTAAGACACTCGGTTAAATATTTGAAAACATTTTTCTTTTTACATTGCCCAACCTCATATTCTCTAGAATCTCACAGACTTTCAAAGCGGGAAACAACGTTCAAAGGCTCCGAAGTTCAAAATTCCAGCCCGTTCTATAGTCCCTGTAGGTGGAAGAGAGAGAGAGTAGGGGCTCTGAGTTTGGACAGGCCAGGGTTAAAATCCCAGCTTTACCGTCGTGGGCTACAACAGTGGTGTGGGGTAGATCACCCAACTGTCTTGAAACAATGAGGGGCATGTCTGTGAAAATGACTGTGTTAGTTACTTTCCTTTGCTGTGAAAAGATACTGTGACTGAGGCAACTTACAGTTCTCAATCTCCCTGCGGCTGCGACCCTTTAATACAGTTCTCCATGTTGTGGTGACCCCCTCCCCCAACTGTAAAAATTATTTTCATTGCTACTTCATAACTGTAATTTTGCTACTGTCATGAATCACAATGTAAATATTCGATATGCAGGATATCTGGTAGGCGACCCCCAAACTGGTCATGACCCACAGGTTGAGAACCAGTGTTATAGAAAGAAGAGTTTATTTAGGCTTACAGGTTCGGAGGGTTAGAGTCTGTCACGATGGGGAAGCATGGCAGCAGGCAGGCAGGGCAACAGGGTTGAGAGATCCCATTTCCAGCCGCAGGCGTGAAGAAGAAAGCCAACTGGAAGTGGGGTGATAAAATCAAATCCCACCCCCCGTGATGTGCTTCCTCCAGCAAGACTGCACCTCCCCATGGTGTCAGCTCTCCAAGCAGTGCCACCAACTGAGGACCGTGCGTCCAAATGCATGAGCCCATGGCAAACAGTTCTCGTTCAAACCCTGTCAGTGACCATGGCGATCCTCACCTGCAGAGTGAAGAAAAAGCTTACCGCAGGCTGGGGAAATGACTTGGTGGTAAAAGTGTTTGCTTTGCAAGTATGAGAACCTGAGTTTGGATGCCCAGCACCCACATAAAAAGGCAGGCACAGGTAGCATCTGGGCATCTGTAATCCAAGCTCTAAGAGGCAGAGACGGGAAGATCCCTAGGGTTTACTGGCAGCCAGTCTAGCCAATCAGTGAGCTTCAAGTTCAATGTTATACCCTGTCTTAAAAAATGAGGTGGAGACTGATAGAGGAAGACACCAGACACCAACCTCCGACCTCTATACATGTGCACACAGGAAAGCACACCCACATGCACAAGTCCACACATGTGTGTCACACACAGAGAGAAAGGGATGTCTTTAACCTACACAGTCTATGTGAGCCTTTAGACTAATGATGGAGTCCTTTCAGGGAGAGTCATGAGGTGGCCCTTGATGACAACAGAGAGGGGTGTTTCCGGTATGCCTGAGGAGTATAAACAGTGCAGTATATAAGAAACCATACTGCTTACACTGAGCTCTCTCCTATTCCCTGTTCTCCAGGAGTGAGGATGTTCTTATGTGCACCGATTTCATTCCTGGCCCGACCCACCTGCACACTCCACTTCCTAAGGCAGCCTGAGCTCTGGGTCCCTCACCCAGGACACATGGTGTTCCTCCTTACTCTGCTTAGTCCTGAACTCACAACCACCTGAGCTGGCTCTCAGTTTCAAGGACCTTGCAGTCCCTCATCCTTACCTGTCTTAGTAAGGGTTTCTATGCAGTTAAAAAAAAAACACCATGACCAAAAGCAACTTGGGGAGAAAAGGGTTTAGTTTATAACTCTCAGGTCGCACTCCATCACTGATGGACATTCAGAGGAAGAACTCAAAACAGAGACCTGGAGACAGGAACTGAAGCAGAGGCCACTTAAGAATAATGTCTACTGGTTTGCTCCACATGGCTGGCTTAGTTTGCTTTATTATGCACCCCAGGACCACCTGCCCAGGGGCAGCACCACCCACAGTGGGCTGTGTCCTTCCTCTACATCAACCATTAGTCAAAACGCATCCCACACAAAAAGCTAACTACAGGCCAGTATTATGGATGCCTTCTCTCAGCTGAGGTTCCCTCTTCTCAGATATATCTAGGTTTGTGTCAAGTTGACACAGGCAACCAGCAAGCCTCCATATCCACTCTCCCCACTCCACTGCATTAAATCCCTCCATCTCCCAGCTGCCCCTCTTGCACTCAGGTTGATTCTGCTGATGTAACTCAGCCCTTTGCAGTCCAGTTCCCAGCCTTACTGTTCTGCATCAGCCTTCATCCACTGGAGGCATCTTCTGATTTCTGCCTAGAAGAATGGCAGTCTCATGGGGGTGAAGGAGGACGTGTCTCTACAAGACTTGTCTCAAAGCATCCTCTATGTATTTAAAGTATGGTTGTTGGAGGGGGGCAATAGGGAGAAATTGTGAGGAGCCTAGATTCCCTGCCACTGACCCCAGCTGAGCTGATCTTCCAAAACCCATTGATTTCAAATTTCCAAATGGGCAAACTCACCTGCCACTCATCCAGCAAACACAGAAGGAAAGAGAAGACCCACCTCTATTAAGGTCCAACATAAAACTAAGAAGTCTCATGACTCTTCTGGCTACTTCTGATCATGGAAAGCCTGTACTGTGGCCACCTCGCTGAGCTTGCCTGTATTTCCCAGGAGTCCCTTCCCCAG
This sequence comes from Peromyscus aztecus, assembly GCA_902168405.1. Taxonomy (NCBI): domain Eukaryota; kingdom Metazoa; phylum Chordata; class Mammalia; order Rodentia; family Cricetidae; genus Peromyscus; species Peromyscus aztecus. The sequence continues at coordinate 32,989 of CABHPQ010173326.1, forward strand.
ATGCTACAATGGTGGCTTCCCTTTCTTCACTCTTCTCAGCTTAGGCTGGGTACAGATATGGATCTGTGGTGAAGTTGCACGGCACGCCACCTCCATAGCGAGGAAGGAGGCAGTGAGGCCCAGACTGGCCCAGTTATATTCCTCGCCTGTTCCAGCATGATCTTGTTCTTGCTCCATGTCTATTCTTCCTGGCCCTGCTAAGGTCAAGTTCAATGCCTTACACAGTCTGTATAGACAGCACTTAGTGTCAAAAGCTATAGAAATCCTAATTCCCCTCTTAAGTCCTTATTCTCTATCACTTACTGTGTCCCTGTTACCTTAAGGGACCCCTAAGCATTATAATTAATAGAGTGCAAAGGTTAAGAAGGTAGTGTCTGGAGCCACACATCCTAAGTTCAAACCTTGACTAGAATACATTACTGGATAGCTTTGACCACACCACTTCCTGTCTCAGTTTCTGTAAAATGAGATCAACAATAATATCTCCCTCATAGATGGTCATGAGGTATAAATGATTTAATACGTACAAAACCATTGGAAGAGCCGTCTCCACATATATGGCATTGTTGCTACTGTCCTCTCTTTGTCTTTTAAAACACAAGATGAATACATTATTGTATTCGCTCACTGAAGAGCTTAGATGACTTCTAGGCCCATTTGACTGGGAAGTGACAGAGCTGGAGTCAACCCCAGTGAGTCTGTAACTGCACTAGGCAAAAGAAAGTTGCCTTTTCTGTGTCTTCATTTCTAATCCCTTTGAGGAAGCATCTCCTTGGAAAGCTTCCAAGGCCCTCGCTGCATAAGGACCCTTAATCATTTTAATCAAGAACGGAAGTATTCATCAACTCACGCCTTTTTAGACAGACTGAAAGAAGTTGCAGAAGCGATCACTTTTGCTTCAATGTAGAGTCCTTTTCTGAGCATAGTACAAGTTCACTCTTGACGAATTTGGATTTCAATTAATTGATGAGTGTTTATTCAGCACTAATCTCTACCCAATGTTGTACTAAATGCCATGAGATGATTGGATGGACCCATGAGAAATTTATTGGACATAAATTTGAAAAACCTGCATTGGTCTATTCACTCTGCAGTTTTCTCTTAACTAGAAAAAAAAGTGATAAGGGGAGCTTATTTCTGTATGGTTATTGTATTTTCATCACTGAGGAGGCTGAGGGAAGAGGGTCTCAAGTTCCAAGCCAACCTCAAACCCAGGCAGTACATGATGAGACTGTCTCAGAAACATATCCAGCTCATCAGCACAAGGCTTGTTTAGTTTACACAAAGCAGTAAGCTCAGTCTCCAGCAGAGGAGGAAAAAAAAAGATATATTCACATCCTAGTAGCTGGACTCTATTACTATAAACTTGCTTGAACAGGGTCTAGACCATCAATCTAGGTGGGCCCTACATTCAAAGACTGTCTTTAAAGAGGAAGAGACAGACAGAGGAGGAAAGGGCTCAAGAGAAAAGTCTGGTGTGTGACAGAGCTTGAAGGATGGAATTGTCCAAAGCCACTGGATCTCAGATCATTACATCACAAAGCCCTCCATGCTGGACATGAAGCTGAGGGCTGTGCTCTTTTCCATGCTGGGGTTTGGTATTGCTTTGGTCTGGTCTTTTCTTGACATGCTCCCATCCCTCCCTCATGGAATGTGAACGTTTGTTTTATGCCGTTTAACATCTGAAGTATGTAACTTGTTTGTTTTCCTTTCATAAGGCTTCACAGTTAAGAGTTTGTCTTGAGCCTGAGAGAAGACTGGATTCTCAACAGTCTTGGGACTGTTACGGATTATGTGTGTGTGGGGGGGGCGTACTTAGAGATAAACTATATGCCTTTTGCATTATGGCATGAAAATGAGACTTTAGGGACCAAGAGTGGAATCTGTGTAAGGAGCTGGGCATAAGCTAGCATTTGAGAGGGCATGCAGATATGCTTTCTCTACTCTTGATGTGGTATGACCAGATGTCTTCTCTTATTCTCTGTCTCTGTCTCTCTGTCTCTGTCTCTGTCTCTCTCTCTGTCTCTCTCTCTCTCTCTCTCTCTCTCTCTCTCTCTCTCTCTCTCTCTCATGTGTGTGTCTTTAGATGGGAATCCAGGCACACCATAACTGGACTTTTTCAAGACATCACCTGATCCAACTTGCATGGTCACCTGCAGCTAAGAACTCACTTTCACCTCACAACTCTGTTTTTTGTGGGCGTTGAGCTGAGACCCTCATTTCTTTACTAGTGCTGGTCAGAGACTGTGCTCATTCCTGTAAGTCACTTGCATCCACAGTCTCCCCACCTGCCATGTCACCGATGCCACATTGCTTTCTGATCGCCTTCTGTCACACATCAGATCTCTGTTGTTTTCTTCTCTGACCTTTATATCCTAATTGAAAGAACTCACTAGATACTTGGTCCTGCCCCATCGTCTCCCTTCAACAGTGCCTTGTAACTTAAGCACAAGATTCAAGTCTGCTCTGCTCCTAGTCCAACGTTCTGTCCACCTTGAGAACAGGGATTTGCCAGGCCATTTTAGAATTTTTCCCAACTTCCCTTCAACTTTTCTCTGGTTTGTTTTTGTTATTGTGCTTTGAGACAGTGTCTCATTCTATAACCCAGGCTGGCCCGGAACTTGCAAAAATCCTTGTCTTAATGGCACTTTCTGTGTGTCTTCATTTGGCAGAAACAGTGTCTTAATACGTCACCAATCCCAGTCCAGGGAACAGAACCCTCACTGTCTACCGAGTTCATGAAGACCCCACCTCCTTACACCACCATTTTGGGGATTAGGTCTAAACATTTGCGTTTTAGAGAACATCAAAATTCACTCCATAGTAGGTATTATCATAAACTCTATTTTATAGGTGAGAAAGCTAGGTTAATGGAAGGCCCAAAGCAAACCGCTTAGAAGCTCCCACACCTAACAAGCAGGAGAGCTTGGCGTGAATGCCAGGCAGCCCACCTATAAAGTGTTAGTCGGCTATGATCCACCTGCGTTTTTCTTTCTTGGGGAAGGAAAAATGAGTCATGGAGAAAGCTGGAATTGGTGGGCGACACACAGACAAGGACCTGAGTGGGAGGGAAACAGGAGAAAACGATGAATGGGAGATGGAAGTGGGTGGGGAGCCGAGACATTCACCCTCACATGGGAAGTTTGGAAGGTACCACAGTGAGTGTGGAGGATGGACTCAACACTGGCTCAGTGAGCAGGGAATCTGTTTGTCTGCTTGTTGTTGTCGCCCTTGCTCACGAGTTTGTTGTCATGTGGGGTGCTTCTTTTCTGTCGCCAACCTCCGTGCAGAAAGGAAGTCCAGTGTACTGCACGGAGAAGTTTATAGGGTAGAGGACGAAACCAAATGCAACATGGGATGAGCCTTCCTGAGGAGGGAGCGCCAGGCACGGTGTAGCCCCAGGTCACAGAGTTGATGAGCTGACCTCTCTGAGTTCTGTCCAAAATATAGACAGATGAGAAAAATAAACAGCTGCCCTCACCGTGTGTGTATGTGTGTGTGTGTGTGATGCCTGTGCACATGTGTGATAATGTGGATACATATGTATGTGAGGATACATCTGCACATGTACTCATGTAGAGGCCAGAGAACACCCTCATGTGCCATCCTATCTTTGCTCATTCTATTTTAAGATTCCAAATACTTACTACCATGCCTAGCTTTTTTTTTCTTTCTTTCTTCCTTTTTTTTTTTTTTTTTTTAGCATAACTTCTGGGAATCCAACTCAGATCCTTACACTTGAGTGGCAAGAACTTTACCCACTGAACCATTACCCCATACCTGGTGGTTGCATGAAGCCACTAAGTTTTAGGGTTGTTACACGGCAATAGGTATTTGTACCCAGAAGTCAAGTGCTATCATGATAAAATCCTAAAACGTATGTCATTGGCTTCAGGACTTAAGAGCCTCCAAGACAATATTCTTGAAAACCTTGAGGGACTTGAGAAGACTATCAATGAGGCATTCCAGGAAATCGTGACTATGTGACGGGACTCTTCACATAAAAGGGCCCTTTGTGTTCTGTTTGGCAGCCCAGTAGTCTGCAGTAACAGAGGAGAGGAAGGTACCTGATGGTCTAAAGCCAACTGAGAAGGTTCCAGGTAGCACAGAAAGTGCCATCAGACTTTCTGCTAGCTACAGTAAAATGTGAGAGGAAAGAAGCCAGAATTTGTTAGGTTCCAAAATTAACATGTGTTTTATTCCCACGTCTTCCCAGGTAGGAAACTGAGGTTCCAGCCTTAACTAGCATGGTACTATAAGACCCCAAAGCTGCCTAAGATGGTCTTTCCTAGAACTTATGGGCAGACAAAGGTCTTCTAAGGATCCTAAAGGTTCATCCTAGTGAAGTTGCTCTAGCTGAAACCGCAGGACACAAATCAACTGTCCCGGAAGCACTACCCAATTTGGAAATGCCAAAGCAAAACCAGTCATTACACAGCTTTATGTCACTGGGGTTGGGGATGGCTGGTTATGCGGCAACTGATAACAGCCCAAGGAAAGAGCCACCAATTCTCCGAGACACAATGATCTGTCTCATTTCAGAACTTGGGTACCCACCCTCAGAAGCTTACCTAAGGGAAAGTTCTGGCTGTCCTCTGCAACGGGAAGGTCTCCCCTCATTTTGTGGCTTTTCTGAATGCTGGAGCCTGACCTCTGCCCAGAGAGGTGTGATGGAGATTACAGTCAGGGTTTCAGCCTCGGGAAGGATGGAGTGCGTCAGAGAATACGTAGACAGGAAGTTGCCAGTGGACTAGGAGGGCGACCCCAAAGACACAGTGATATTCTCTGCAAGCAACCTCATGCCTTCCTTCTTCCCTTCTCTGAAGAGGTTCTAGAGAAGCATCCGAGGGTTATTTTTAGATGAAGTACTTCGAGCAGCACCCCTTTCTGCTGACGGAGGAGCATGCCTCCTTCTGTGTGCAGTCTGGAGACCCATGCCTTTCAGAGGCCTTTCCCTCCTCCCATCTCCTTCCCTTTTTATTGTATAGCCATGGATGAAGGCTTCCTTCAGACTAGGTGTGGCGGAGTGGGGTGGGGGAGACACATAACTCAGGGAGCCATCTGTCTGGTTGAGGGAGGTAGGAAGGACACAGACAACCACTGGAGGGTTTGGGGGCGCTCTGCTGGCACATGTCCTGAACCACGAGAATTTGTGAAGCAAGTATGAAGGGCAGAGGACATGGGGAAAGATTGCTGATGTTGGGCGCACACAGGTAGACGAGCTGGGAAACATCACCACCCATAAGTCAAGACTCCGGCTCTCAGTGGTGACGTCCTCCCTCCCTTGTGCTCTGGGATGAGAGAAGGTGATGGTTAAGTGTTGACAACCTGACAGGATCTAAAACCACCTAAGGGACAAGCCTCTGGGGCGTGCCTGTAAGCCTTCTCCTCGATCGGTTTCATTGAGGTGGGAAGACCCACCCTCACTGCGGTTTTCATCAGTCCGCGGGATAAAGTCCGAGACCCACTGAAAAGAAGAAGGTGGACTGAGCACCAGCACCCATCTCTCTCTGCTTCCTGACTGCAGCTACAATGTGGACAGCCACCCCCGTGGGGCGAGGCTTCCCCTCCGTGATGAACTTCCCGTGGAACTGTGAACAGAATAAACCCTTCCTTTCTTAAGTCGCTTTCGTTACGCGATCTGTCACAGCGGTGAGTAAAGTGACTTACACAGGGAACTATTTCTATCTCTCCCGGGCTGTGACTCTGGCTTTCTGCTCACCGTACTTACTAACTCCCGTTCTTCCCTTGGAATTCTTCTCCTGGCCTCTAAGACACCGTTGATTTATCTGGTTATCTCCTGAGAAACATTGAATCTCTTCTTCCTCACTTAATACAGAAGGAAACTGAAGATCATATAACCTAAGACACTCGCCCAGTGTCTATGCTGAGAGACCCAGCACATTGAGAGCCATGATCTGCGCTGAGAAAGCAAACTTGTTAAAGCCCACTTCCTTTGTCTTTCTGAAAGTTATTAGTATAAAAAGACGCTATGGTAAAAATGACTAAATCATTAAACAAATAAATCTCCGTGATAGTCTTCAATTATGAAAATTTATAATGTACATGTGTATGATTTGCCTCACTTTGCCCATGCCTCATATTGCTGTTTCTCTGAGGTTTGTGTAGAAATTCCTTCCATTGTTAGTAGATTTATTTGCATGATAGTTATCACAGATATGTAACCTTAAGGCAATAAGAGAATTTCACAGTCTGGACCCCCATACTGAATTTGCTATTTCTATTCTTTACTCATCCAAACAAGGTGCTGTCCAAGACCATCCTTGTGAGTGCTTTTTGTTCTTAATGGGGGTCAGGGTGCTAAGGCTGAGGCAGAAAGGAGTGTCAAGGGATGAGAAAGACAGCAAGCTGGGGAGAGAACACAGCTCAGTGCCTCACAGAGGAGCCTAACGTAGCGGCTCATAGAGAACCCATAGCAACGTTACTTTTGGTCTTTCAGATAGACTAGAAATCGAAAGTAACAATGATGCCTTTGACAAGAAGACACTTCATGAAGTACAGCCTTTGGGTTACTGAAGGACGTTCAGGACCACTGTTCCCTTTTCAAGAACTATCCAGAACTTACAAACTCACCTTAAATGATCCAGCCCCTTCTATGCACCAGACTGCTTAAGAAGTAAGCCTGGCTTTCCATAGCTGATAAGGAAAAGTCCTGCCGGCTCTCCATGTCTCTGACTAGTTGTCTCCAGTAGGGGAGGGGAATGGAATTGATGAAGACCTCAGAAGGAGTGAGGAAGTCATTCTCAACCTCCCAGCATGGAGGGAAAGACTGGTGGGCGGAGTACACACATACCACAGCAACTGTTGGAGTAGGAGTGTCCAAGGGTGAGGAGTGGAGGCCTGAGAGCATGGGCCCTAGGTGCAGGTACCACCTTGGGCCTCAGCTTGTTCTCCCCCCAACCCCTGGACCTGAGGACCGAACCCAGGGCCTTGCGCTTGCTAGGCAAGCGCTCTACCACTGAGCTAAATCCCCAACCCTCAGCTTGTTCTTGACTGAGGAAAAAAAACATCCCCTTTCTGTTCTCCATGAGGAAAGTGGTGCTACGAGCTCTGCACTGTGTATTCCCCAAGCTCTGCAGAACGAGTCTTGCTCAGGTGACAGTTAGAAAACATTTTGTTAGCCACAGAGACACACATAAGTGAATGATGTTGAAAGGGCCGTCTCCCCTCCCCCGCTGCCGCCCCGTGAAAATGAATAAAAGAATAAAATAGCATTTTTGATGCACATACCTACTGAAAAGAAGTTTCAGAAGTAAGCCCACAAGCTATTGTTTCCCAAACACATTCCAGTTTGCTTCATTAACTTTAAGAGCCCTGGAATCCGTCAGCAGAACCCCAGCTCTGTTCACGACTACAATCATTCTTTAAGACAGAGTTTATTTATGTAGGAAATAGACAAAGTGATATTTTATACCACTGCATTATAATATCCATAGGCGTCTCTTTGTCTCCCTTTCGCCTCATTTTCTACCATCATTATCGCCTGATTTTTGGAGTATGAGGGATATTTCTGTGGCCAATGTTTTTCTTATCACTGTGACCAAATACGTGGCAGAAATCCATAAGTGAGGACAGACAGGTTGATTTTGGGCTCACAGTTTAGAAAGAACAGTCCATCACGGGAGAGAAGGCCTGGCAACTGAGGCAGCTCCACTCATGTTGATGTGAGCTTGTTAGGTGGCTTGTCCACACCATGGTGGTTCTGGAAACAGGGATTTGGTCAGAAGCATGGATGGCTTTAATCCTTGGAAGGCCAACTCTCTGTTCCCGTCTCCACCAGACACTCTCAAAGTTTTCACAATCTCTCAACACAATCTCAACAGCCAGGGACCAAGTGTTGGAAACACACTAGCCTGCTGGAAATATTTCAGACACAATGATCACACCAGGAGAATAATAAGGTGTAAAAATGGTCCAAAGTTGAACCAGTGCCAGTTTAGGACCACGATCAATACCACAGCCTGGGACTGAAGTGTATTCATTATACTCAATATCCTGGATTGAAGTATATTCAATGCATTCGGGCATGCATTTATTAAGATCCCTAAAAAGACATTAAAAGGTGGTGGAAAGGGCCTCCCCCAAGAACTCATGATCTAGTAGAAAAGACAAGAAATAACTACATCACAATATTAATGCCCCGAGGAAGCTGCAGGCTATGGTATGAAGATGTTATGGAGAGTTGGTTGAAAAGCACAAAGAAATGATCAAATGTGAGGTGAACTTTAAACGCTGAGGTAGCATTTGGGAGAAGAGAGGGCATTCTGGGCTGAGCAGACAGTATGAGCCAAGGGCTGGAAATGGGATTGCCTGGAATGCTTGAACGAGAGTGAAGAGAGTAAGTGTGATATGGATGTAGATACAGATGAGGATAAGTCGGGCATGGCTATGAGAAGATGCAAGCCCCAGTTGCTTAGAACACCAAGAATTAGGCTACAGGTCCAGTGTGACTTTTCACATTGTCTTCATGCCAGGGTTCTGGCTAACGGTACAGTCACTATCCAGAACTGCCTATCCAATATAATATCTGCTGTCTGTGTGGAGTTACTCTCTAGACACACGTGACTGACTAGTGGCTACCATGCTAGACAGCATGGATATTAGAGACTATTTCCAGCACTACGTTAAGTATCGTGGGCCAGCTTGGTCTGGAAGAGTGGTCTATAAACTATAGCCTGTGCGCCCAGTGTAATCTTTAAATAAAACTTTATTGCAACACAGCTGTGTGCATTGAATTGCACATTACCTTTGATTACTTTCACATGCCAACTGCGGAGTTTAGAAACTCTAGCAAGACCATATGGACTGTAGCACTGAATATACTCGCTGGAGGAGTTCGTGAAGATCTGATGTATACCATATCCCAGCTGTTCAGAGGGGGAAAAGAGCTCGTCTCAGTCCACAACTCCTTGGCCACAGCTAGCTATTTGTCCAGCTAAGCACCAGGAGCTGGGAAGTGAAAATACTTACCTTTTGTCTAGAAGGAAGGGAAACTGGAAGCCTTTTGCTTTGTATGACAAGCACAGGGATGGATGTGGCCCGGAAATCTAACCTAGAGGAACTAGAAGTTTGAACTTTCTCTTAAAAGGAATGGAGTGTTATCAGGATTTGTGGAGGAAGAAAGGAACAGGTCCAGAAAGTATATTGGCAAGGGGGCTGCTAGGGTAACTATCTCTGGAAGAAGGGAAACCAGGAAAAAGGAGAAAGAATAGAGGAAAAAAACAGAGAAATAGAATAAAATAGAGAAAGAATTCATAACGACTTTGGGGGGGGGGTCTAGAAATGCTCCCCTGGGTAACCTAACCCAAAGGAAATGCAACATTGCTCTTCCCTGGAACCAGCCCATGTCCAAAGGGCAGAATCAAAGAAGCAAACATCTTCTTGATCCCTCCCCTCCCCAGCACCAGGCAGAGTGCTTAACTCTCCAAACATTCCCCACGAAGTAGGTACTACTGTGTGAGTGCATATGTTCATGGGGGGTGGTGGTGGTGCACATGCACACAGATGCACACACATGTGGAGGAAATAAGATAACCTCAGACACTGCCTAGCTTTATTTTTGAGACACGCTCTCTCACTGGCCTGGAAGTTACCAAGTTAGTTAGGCTGATTGTCCATCGACCCCACTGATCCTTCTGTTTGTGCTCCCCATCCCCACCCTAGCCGCGCCCCCCCCCCCCCCAAATGCTGGGATTACAACTATATACAACTACATTCAATTATTTTTTTAAACATGGATTCGGGGTATTGAACTCAGGTCCTCATGCTCGCAAGACAAGCTCCTTATGTCTGAGCTATCTGCCCAACCCAACAGTAATACAACTTTATCCCCATTTTCCAAATGCGGAAAGTGATGTTAAGCAGGATAAATCACTTGTCCGAGGTAACACACTGCAAGGTGTAGCACAGATTGCGTCCACTGCTCCACAGTTCTGTGCCCAGAGTAGGGAGTGCCCGGAAGATCCACCAGTGTGAACCCCTCCCTGGCCATCTTTCTATGTCTTCCATCCAACGCTAGTGACTTTCTAGCAATCTGTCCAAATGGAAGGATTATGCGGACTGTTGCTTTTTACTCTCCAAACACATTAAGTGATTTTGTCTGGAAATGTTTTACAAGCCCCAATTACGCCTCCTACATTCCCTCCCCAGTTCGGCCCAGGTCCCCAGCCAGGACTGTAAAAGAGTCTTTTCTTCTTTGCAAAGCTCTTAACTCTCTGCCCCCAGAGAGGGCCAGTCCTCCCTCGTCTGGGAACAGCAAAGCTCCCGTCCTGGCTCACAGGGAGTTTTTAGACCGACCGTCATGTCTCAGTCCTGCCCTCGCTCTTTTCATAGGGCTCTTTAATTAGGTTCTGAAACATGTTTATGATCCTGAGAACTAGCCCGTGTTATATTAGGCAAGTTCAAAGCTTCGTTTCTCCCAATAACTCTTAGAACATTTCAGTAAACTTAGATGCCTGGGAAACAGCCATGGCTGAACAAAATCAGACCATGGGCAAAGAGCACCCCCAGCATCCTGTCCTGGGCAGCTTTGGGATGAGGGGTGGGGTTGGGGCTTGTGCAGACTAGGGTTCTATTTAAGCCCCACCTACTGCTGGCCCAGTGACCTCCAGCACATTCTCTTCTCTTATTTCTAGAACACAGAGTTAGAATGGGAAGAATAGTGGCTCTGAGGATTATAAGGATTCAATGATGCTTAAATTGAGTCCTCTTCCATTCTGAGCACAGGAGTGAGGAGGGGCAGGGAGACAGTAAAGGGCTTATTTAGCACACAAGCAGACGAAGTTGATCTCACATAGGCTACACTTTCCTCAAATGAGAGCTCCCTGCTTCTACACTTTCCTGTGGGACCTCCCATCTCCAGGGCATACACAGTAGCCCCTGTCTTCCTGTCTACTTCTGTCCTCACTCAGGACACTATGGATGAAACATTGGGCTGAGAGTCCAGAGACCTGGCTCCCATCTTGAGTTCATTCCAGCTGTCTGTGTGACCAGGGGGAAATCTCCTTCCTTTGCACTTCACATCCCATTCATTTTAAAGTAGATTAAACCCTGTCTCCCTGTTATGCTCATGATGATCTGACCGGGTTCTCCCATTCCGACAGAAACCTTTCATTCTAACTCCATCACTGACTGACCTCAGCCCTAAGGACCCAGCTCCATCACTGACTGACCTCAGCCCTAAGGACCCAGCTCCATCACTGACTGACCTCAGCCCTAAGGACCCAGCTCCATCATTGACTAACCTTAGTCCTAAGGACCCAGCTTCATCATTGACTATCCTCAGTCCTAGGGACCCAGCTCCATCATTGACTGACCTCATCCCTAAGGACCCAGCTCCATCATTGACTAACCTCTGTCCTAGGGACAATCTACAGGAGAGTTTAGTAAAAGAAAATCTAGGTCTAGAATCTAGAGGTTGTTTCTGGCATTACAGTGAGAATCCTACATTTCAGTAGACTCCTTGACTTAAAGTAAGAGCCAATCTAGAATCAAACATGTTTTCCCCTTAGCAGTATTGTATTTCCATATACGTTAAAAGCACCTAAGTAAGGATAACTATGGGTGTTGGTGGAGTTTGTGTAATACAAGTGGAGTTTGTACACAGTGCCTATACCCAGGAGGTCTCAGCAGGTTGCATCACATTTCACTGGCCCCAAGTGGCAGCAAAAATGAAGCAGGTTACACAGCCTTTTGGTGGGGCTCTGTCTCTACCCCATAATATGTATACTGCACTGTGGGAATTTCCTGGGGCTCCTTCCTCCAACCTGCTTTTGCATGAAGGGTATCTTGCCATGTGTGTGTGTGAGTGTGTGTGTGTGTGTGTGTGTGTGTGTGTAAAATAATTTTATTAGAATATGATTCACATGTTCATTATATACAGTAGGTTTTAGCATATTTGTAGAGTCACACAACCACTCCAGCAAATGCATGAAGTTGTATCTGTTGAGACATGATTCACACATCACTTGGTTACATCCAATGAGTTTAACAACATCTGCAGATGCACATAGCCAGCCCTGCAGCAAGTTTTGTGAAATTTCCCATCTTGTCATCCCCAAAGGGTCTGCATTCACTAGAAGTCCTCCTCAACCCCATGCCTGGACAAGCACTCATCTACTTTCTGTCCTGGATTCTCCTAGTCTAAAATTTCCTATCAAGGGTATCTCTCTCTGTGTGTTCTAGGTGCCTGGCTTCTCTCACTTAGCATAATAGCCCGGGGCTCACCCACGTTGCAGCCTGTATCTGCGCCTGTGGGCTTCCTGTCTATCCTTTCCTGGCCTCACCCTGCCTGCTCGGTGGCCACTGGCTCACCTCTATTTCAGGCTGCCCTAGCCTCAGGCCCACCCCTCTGGAATGTTCCACACACCGAGCAGTTGCCTGTACAGGCAATCCCAGAGGTGCACAACCCCCTCGGCCCACTACCTCCCGCCTGCCCCAGGAAATACATTTCTCAGCCCTTTCCACAATTTGAAAGGTTTTAAGACAAACTGACCCGCCGCTGACAGCACTAATTCCTTTCTTCCTCTCCAGTGCTCCTGTCTCTGCTCTTTCTCTTTTTTTATCCGAAAGGAATTTTCTTAGATGTGTGTATGGGTTTTTTCCCTGCCTCCAGCTGTCACTTTGGTATGGGGATTGATGTTAAGTAGCACTTTCCACTGGCTTTATATATACAAGATCTCCTTTGCTCTCCACAGGGTGGGCATTATTATGGCCATACTGTAATAATGACACCGAGACTCAGGGAAGGCTGGGGTTCACCCCGGAACTCTCCCAGGAGACAGAGAACTTGAACCCTTGTCTCTTTGGCTTAGTCTGCTGACCCAGAGACCAAAATCGATGGACACCTGATAGTGGTTCTAACAATTTCTTTCAGAGCCTTAGACATGACTAAACCTGCTGCAGGCCTCAGACTCCTGCAAAGCGGCTGCAGGTCAGCTGCAGGCCATTATTCCCCCTGACCTCCGTAACACATTGACCCCCCCAAGAACAAGCTTTACGTGGACAGATCAGCTCAGAGGGAGAACAGAAGGCCCTGCCTGCTAGCACAATGCAGCATTCATGAGCTGAAAAGTGGATATACCATTTATCTATTTTCCTAGACTCTTTCTGTCTCGGATGTCTTTGATGACTCTCCGTTCACCTCATCTTCCTCCATTTGCTACAAAAGGCACTCACCTGGCACAAGACCTCTACATTGTCCTCCACAGTACGTGTTTTCCCCCTGCGCGGAATCTTCCAGCAGCAAGATTGTAGAAAAAGCATCACTAACAGAGACGAATCACATGATATGACTTTTCCCAAGGAAAAACGAGATGCCATCTCTCAGGACACAGGAGAGCTGTGGGAGGGATTGCAGATCACTCACCATGGCTACCAGACCCCCTGGTCAGAGCTGAAAGTGTAAATTTGCTCAGAAACCAACAACGAATGAGCCAGGCCTGCTGGTGGCCTCTGCTCTGCCTGAGAAACCGCAGGGAAGACAGCTGTAGGAAAGGATGGGCAAGCACCATGCAGCAAGAGAATGAGGCCGCGGGTGGAAGGGGGAACCGTGGGAAGTGCCACCCAGTTTCATTCTATGGGGCCCTCCGCTGGATAGCGAGGTGCTGTGGGACGTCTTTCTGTACGCTGTCAATATGTGTTGCTCTGATTGGTTGATAAATAAAGCTGCATTGGCCTATGGCAAGGCCATAGATACACAGAGAGAAGAAAGAAGAGGAGGAGACCCCTAGCCACTGCCCAAGGAGCAGCAAGATGCCAGCAGACTGGCACAGCCACGTGGACAAACATAGATGAATAGAAATCGATTGATTTAGGATGAAGGAGCTAGCTGGCTAGCAAGGAGCCTGCCATAGGCCATACAATTAGCAATTAATATAGGCCTCTGAGTGAATATTTTATAAGAGGCTGCAGGACTGTGGGGCCAGGTGGAACCGGAAAAATCTTCTGGCTACAGTGAGGTGAATACTGAGACTTTCCCTAAGCGCAGTTCTTGGCGCCCCGGAAAGCCAGCAGAAACAAGAAATGTTGGGAGGAGAAAAGAATGATCCAGAATCGGGGTTGGCAGCAAAATGGAGGAGTGAGAGGGAGCCAGAGAGAGGCGAACTTCTAGGTCCAGGGAGATTTGTATCTAATTGTTGCCCTACAGAGCATCTCAGGACTCAGCTGCTCAAGGCAGCAGAGATATCCGTATATAGTCAGTCTTCTTCCGTTCCTGGATGTAGTGATTTGAGGGAGAGTTAACACTTTTCTCATGAGGTTGCTGTCAGCTATGGCTCAGGTTCTCATCATCTGAAGTTGGAAGACCCTCTCCCAAGATAGTCACACAGAGTGAGCTATGGGTTGGAGCTGCACTCAGCTGCATTCCCTACCCTTGAAGCAGTTTGAGCTTCCTTACACCATGGCACTGGCTTTCCTCAGAGCTAGAGATCAAATGGATCATAGAAGTCCTGGCGTGATGTTATAACCCTGCTCCGACCACACACCATCGCTTGCCCAATCCCATCACTTGCCCAATCTACTGATTCCATCTAAGGGGAACCACCCAGGATCGTACATGTCAAGACAAAAGATCACCAAGAGGCCACCTTGCAGGCTAAAACACAATTATAGCGGCCCTATTGTCTCAATGTCTTTTCCTATTGCTGTGATAACATATTCTTACAAGTCTAACTTAAGGGAGAAAGGGTTTGTTCTGGCTCATATGTCAAGATGAGAAAGACAAGAGCTTGAAGCAACTGGTCACATCACATCCACAATCAGAAAGCAGAGAAAAACTGAATGAATGATGCTGCTGCTCAGTTCCCTTTCTCCATCTATACAGGTCAGGATCCTCTGCCTAGGGAATAGTTCTGCCCACAATTAGGATGAGTCTTCCTACATGAATTGACATCAACAAGGTGACTCCTCATAGATATTCTCACAGGCTAAACTTAATCTAGATAATCTCCCTCAGTGTGCCCCAAGGCTCATCTCACAGATGGTTCCAGAGCCCTCCAAGTTGGTAACAGTCAACAGCACACCTACCAGGTCTAGAAAAGGGCCCTGGTAGCTTCATAGCATGAAATCTCTATTATGCTGTAGGAAAAGGAAACATGATTGGTTAAAGGTCTGTCATCCATCATCTCATGAATTCTTCAGACTCTGTAGCTCCAGCAGAGTGTTACACAGAACAACACTTAGCAAAAAACACTGGCTATGATAAGAATCTCAGAA
>CABHPQ010173327.1:0-13016 GCA_902168405.1 Peromyscus aztecus
AGTTAGAAAAATAAACACAAAACTACATGGAGCCCATCTGAGGGGTGCCCTGTGAATCAGAACCTGTTGAACCCCATTCTTTGACTTCAGTCTGGGCCTAAAGGAGCCGGTCCCTAGCACAGGTTTGCAGGGGTTTCTAAGGCCACACAAGGCAACAGATTGGTTCCAATTTGTACTGATGATGCAGGGAAGTGTGGACCCTGCAGGCTCAGAATTCAGCAGGTTCTTTCTTTAGCGGCCCTGAAACTGGGCAGGGCTGCCGGCTTCCTGACCAACTGAAGTAAGCCGTTCTTCTCTCCTCCTCCACATCTCTAAAGCATCCTGAGGTTTCATGAAGTTATTTTGAGAGTGGTTCCTAACAAGGGGTTGTAATAGGATCTCCAGCGGGACCAGAGAGGCCTATTCCTCAGGGTCTGCTACAGGAAGGGAACCACTTTTCACATAACATCCCTGCCCTGGTAACAGGGAATTGGCCAGCACTTTATTAAGCTTAATGAAATTATAATTCCTTTCCAAAGCACGGAACTTGTGCTGCCTTGATTGATCTCCACACAGACCTGTGGTACAAGCTGGGCATGTCCACCATTAGTCTGCTGGGAGCTGAGGGAACTGAGCTTTCCTGGCCTGGGCCCATGTGGTCAGAACTTCACCATGGAGACTAGAAAGTCTGTTGGGCCCTAATCCTAGGGTGATCTTCCTCTTGGTACTTGGGGATATCACCTGCATTGATCTTGACTCCCTGTTCCCTGAGTTACAAATTGGCTGCCCAGCGAAGCTCTAGAGAGAAAGTTCCTTTTGTTTTTGAATAGACAGTTTTAAAAATTATAATTATATATCATGTATGTAAATATATATATATTTACATGCATATAGATGCATATATAGGTCAGGGACGAGCTTGGAGGATGGTCAGTTCTCTCTCTCCACCATGTGGGTTCTGGGAATCGAACTCAGGTTATCAGATTTGGTAGCAAACACCTTTACCAGGTGAGTTATCTCGTCAGCTAGCAAAGAGAGTTAACGGCCAGCTCCTGGCAGGTTCTCAAGAACAGCAGAGTGGGTAGCACCTAACTCACAAAAGTGGCAGCTGGAGAAGCAGGGCCTGTGAGGAGCTGGTACAGATCTCAGTGCGAGCTCCACTGGAATCCTGGGAAGCTAGGGAGACCACACAAGGTATTAGACTGGCCATGGCTGGGGAGGCACTGGCCATGGACACTGGTCTATATGGGTGAAGGAGAGCACACACATCACACACATCCAAATGTGTCAGCAAAGGCTCAATGTGGCTTCAGAGGTGAAGCCTCCTGAGGGGCATAAAGGGCCTTCCAGGCTAGACACTCCAGCTTTGATAACCTCCCTGCTCTCTAGCCTTCCAGCCAGGCAGGACTAGTAGGCTGGGCAAGCCAGGCAGCTGCCCCAAACCCCTCCCACCCCATGAGAGCAGACACGTCCATCTGCAGGGTCCCCAGCCTGGTGTTCAATCACTCTGCATTATTAATAGGCAATGACTAACCGGCTGCTGTGGAGCCGGAATTGGGCAGGCATGAGGGAATCCCAGGGGATCTCACACAGCAGGGCCTGAGGGCACACACTCGGAGGCAGGCAAGAGAAGGAGGATGGGGCCCTCCCAACCCTTTCTCTGTCTCACTGCCTGTCGTGCATTGCACCTGCACCGAAGAGCCAGGCTCACCAGCCCGCCTCCACACAGACTCCTTACCGGAACCCATCCAAGCCTGCAGCCCCCATTCTCACCAGCACTTACACATGCAGAGAACCAGCAGTCTCCCAAACACACAGCACGGCTTCCCACTAACACCCCTAAATATCACACCAACATTTACACACAGTCACACCCACACACCAACACACACCAGCTGCCTTTACACTGACACCCACAACAGCATTCACCAGGATGGAGCCCAACCCAAACACAGGAGCTTGGCAAGGACAAGGACAGCTGCCCCCATCCTATCCCTGCTGGGGCTCCTCCTCTCATGCCCTCAGCAGGGAAGGAAACCAAGTCCTGTCCTAGGCCATGCAGGAGAGGCAGGGGACACAGGGGGTGGGGCTGAAGGGAAGGAAGACAGTGTGGAACACAGTGTTAGTCAGAGCAGCAGAGCGGTGGGGGGATCTGGACACTATCCCTGGTGTGGGGAAAGACCACTCATGCCATGCAAAATGTGAGGGAGACAGAGCCGGGGAATCCTCAAGGCTGGGAAGTAGGGGTGACAGCCAGTGTCGGGCAGCCCCTAAATCAGTACGAACTGGTGACTTGAAGGAGGCCCCAAGCCATCCCATCTGGGGAACATGCCCAGCTGGCTGCCACTGGAGATGGCACCCCCAGCCCTCTTCCCAACTTGAGGGGCCCCCGTCTGGGGCTGACAGTGAGCATAGCGTAGCGTGTCATGGGATGGTGTTTTCCATGGATTTTCAGGAGACCAAGAAAGAAACCAAATCAAAGAGAAAAAAAAAAAACTAAACAAAAACAAAAACCAAGGAGCAGGAGGAAGAACAGAAGAAATTAATCGAAATAAGCTCAGCACCGGGCTGGTCTAAGCGGAGCTGATAAACGTGGGGGTCTGCCCCAGCTTTCTCAGGCCCGGCACCTGTCAGGAGGCATGAGTGCGTGCGGGGCAGGGCCCCACCAAAGGCCTGGATTTCTGTTTGTCTTTTGGACTTGAGTTTGGATCGAAAGAAAAGAAAAGGGAAGGAGGGAAACTAAAACAGGAATAAATTTAAAGCTTGTCTGGGACACACACAAGAGAAAAACGAAAAAGAGAAAAAAGAGAAAGAAAGCAATTGGAAGAGCAAAAACCAAATGAGGAGAGAGGAAACAAAAGTGGGAGAATCGAACAGTTAAAAAACCCACGGCAAACCAAACGGTAAGACAATTAGAGTGATATCTACCAGATAATGCAGTTTGTTTACCATAGCGTGTCCAATCCCTGCGTGCTTCACCGGAGAGGGGAAGGGGAGGGGGTGTCAAAGAAAAAGAAAGAAAGAAAGAAACAAGGACGACAGAAGAACAGAACGAAAAAGAAAAGAAAAATAAAATGACCAACTGTGAAACTCCAGGAAGGCGGAGATACAGCCGTATGTATTTGCTTGGTCGTCCCGACCCTCCCACCACAGGTTCAGTAGACATGTTTAAAGGAAAGTTCATAATGGGAGGAGGGCAGCAGACACACAAAATTAACCCCTTCTTCTCCCAGCGCCTCCCCCAGCCCCTCCTCTGGACGCCTCTTCCCCCTCATGCCCTCCCGAAGGACGGACGTCTGCAGAGAAGGGGAACAGCTAGAGACCTCGGTTAGTAAAGAAGAAAACGACAACAACGAAAAAGAAAACTGGACCAAGGAAGCAGAGACTTAAAGATGGCCGACATTCCGCAGATGAGACAGAAAGTTAGTTCGGTTTTTCATTCATACCTGGCCCCACCTGTCCCTGCCCGGCCCTTGGTCCCTTGGGTTATAAGCGTGTTAGTAACACACACAGAGTTGGCAACGGGGGTGGGGGGTGGGGGGTAGGGGGTTTCCAACAGAAGGGGGGAGGAAGGGTTAAGAAGCAGACCCAGTATGCAGGATTAGTAGTCCTGAGATGTTAGGGAGTTAAGGGAGGGAGAAGGGAGCACGGGGGTGAGAAGGGGTGGGCACTGACTCAGGAGTGGGCGGATGGCTTTGTTGGCTGACTGGTCACCCAGATGGCTTTCCAGAGAACTGGCTGAGGAGTGAGGTGGTGCTAGCCAACTGGCTGACCAGTGGCCATGTTGGGTTAATGAGTTAACTGGTTGGTGACAGGCCAGCTGGCTGGCAGGCTAGGAGAAGAGTGGGCAACGCCCCTGGAGAATCACAGGACTAGCCAGGACAAGAGGCAACTTCATTTGGAGGCCAAAGACAGAATGGGAGGGGACGTGGATATCTGCTTTTCCTGGGGATGGGGGGATGGGCAAATAGATCCAGGGATCCTTGGGGAAGGGGGCTTCCCCTCCATTGTTTCTTTTCCTTGAGAAATGGAGAGAGAGTGAGCCACCATCATGCTGGGGTTGGGGAGGGGAAGCTAGCCCTCCTCGGGCAGCCGGGCTGCCGAGGGTTCATGCCCACACCATCCCAAACCATCCTCCCTCTCCTCCCTCCTCCCCGCCTCACCCCTAGCTGATCCCTCCTGCCTGCCCACTTTGACTTGTCCAGGGGCCCTATTAACCCCTTCCCAAAGCCCCCAGGCTCTTCAGCCACCCTCCCTGTTCTCTCATTTTCCTGTGAATAGCTAAGCGTCCCTTCAACACCCTGGAACAGATAACAGTCTCCCAAGAACCAGGCTCCTTCCATGGACACCCATAGATCCCTGGACCTCCACTTCCCACAACCAGTCAGAAATTCACTCCCCTTCTACCTGTAGAAAAATCGTACACAGAGGCCCAGGCACCTCAGCACTTCCCTCTTCTCTGAAGCAGGCCACATTCTTCCACTTCACCTCTAAATAGCCTGTCTCTATGTACTCCTAACACCATTTCTTCCTCCCACGGACAAAACAATATCCTTCAAAATCACCTGGTCTTTGGAGAGGACCGAGGCAGCTGTACTAAGTATCAGAGATGGAGGGATACAGTTGCCTGATGCCCATTAAATACTAAGCTGCAAACTTGAGACTGTGATGGGGGAGTGGTATTCTAGGGATAGCCCTGTTAGCTACAGAATTCTTGTAAACAGTGGGCACAAGAGTAATTGATTAAGACAACTAATAAGGGACTCATATAATTAAAAATAACAGAATTCAATATCAAGATGCTAGAAGGGCTGAGTAGCCAATATTAATTATTAGCTATGGGGAATCAGTTTACAGAGCAAGGGGGGAGTCTAGTCACAAGCACAATGACAGGAGTGAGGTGATAGCCTGTGACCAGAGGCTTCCTATTGCCAGCTGGCAGCACTGTCGTGAAATGAAGAGGACCAGCTAGTCAGAGCAATGAGCAATCGACCTCAGGGCAGCCAAACTGACAGCACCCCAAAAGATATCATTGTCTGATATTATCTCACAGTTGAACAAGGCTGGGGGAAGGACACTACAAGTAAAAACCCGAGAATGTTCTGACTTGTTATGGAAAATAAAATTGTGTGTGTGTGTGTGTGTGTGTATGTGTGTGTGTGTGTGTGTGTGTGTGTGTTGGTTGGTGGGGGCAGGTGTCAGTATTCACAAAGGAAGTCCCAATGTTAATGGGCAGAACAGTCGGTTAAAGCCAAGACAGAGAGGGAAAAGATGTGAGTTCAAACCCCAGGCCTTCTACTAATTGGTCAAGAGGTCCAGACCCCCACCCCCAAGAAACAGTAGGGTTGAGAGACTGAGAGACCAGAGCCCTCTAGACCTAGGAGTGGAGGTTGCAGCCCTCGTGGTGGCCATGAGACTCCTACAGTGGAATACTAGAATGGAGCTTCCATTGGAGGCTCTTTCTGCAGTACAGTGGCCCCCAGAGAAAGGCCTCGATCTAGAGAACTAATACTTCAGGCCAGCAAATAAACCCAAATGCTGCATCTGCTTCTAGAGTCCAGAAGCACAGGCATGGCGGTGGCCATGGAAGAGGAGGGCGTCCCAGCCAGAGGGGAGCCAGCAAGAGAACTTACTGTGGCTAAACAGAATGGCTTTGGAGAAGATGATACCCCATCTCCACCGTGAGCTCTGAGTGCAGCCCCAGCCCCCTAAAGACACCAAGAGGGGGACCTGCAGACGTGGACTTCCAAAGTCTGGGCCGAGGACAGCCTGTGAGCATGCAGAAACACAGCTCGGGACAAAGGAAAGGACTCGCTCTCTCTCTCAGGTTGGAAGTCAAGAGGTACAGACCATTGCAATGGTCTTGAGATTTGAGAATGTCCAAGAATGTCAGAAGCCCAGGAGACTACAGCCTCCTGTGCACTTTTCTGGGATAGCATGCCACCAGTCACCTGCAGAGGCAAAGAAATGAAGTGACTTCTAGTCAGATTTCAGGTTCCATGGCCTCCTAACTCCTACCCAGGCAGGCACAAACAAGCTTATCGTCTGGGGAGGGGGAGTCTTAGCTTTCTCATCAGTAAAAAGGGAGTCAGAGCTCCCATTCACAGAATTGTCATGAAAACTCTGTAAAGTGAGGTGTGTTCGTGCAGGCCTTTAATCCCACCCAGCACTTGGGAGGCTGAAGTGGGTGGATCTCTGTGAGTGTGAAGCCAGTCTGAACTACATAGTGAGTTCAAGGCCAGCCAAAGCTGCCTAATGAGACACTGTCAAACAGACAGACAGACAGACAGACAGACACACACACACACACACACACACACACACGCACACACACACACACAAAACCTAGGTGAGATACAAAAGACAAATGATCCCTGAACATGGAGATGTATTCCAGGGCAGAGACACAGACAGGATGGCACTGAGCAGGGCAGGGGCAAGCTATGCCACTCTTGTAAGGCAGGTCAGAGCCTCTTTAAGGAAGGTGAAGGGTAACTCAACATTGTTTTCATTTGAAACATTCTCCATACATAGCCCAGGCTGGTCTCCAACTCATGGCAATCCTCCTGCCTCAGCCTCCAGACTTTGGAATTACAGGTGTATGCCACCATACCAGTGACAGTACTCATATGAAGTAGGTGGATATGCTCATTTTGGACATGGGTCCTCATTTCCAAAATCTGATCGATCGGGTTTAAGAAGAAGACAAGTGAGAAGGCTGGGTGTTTAACTCAGTGATAGAGAGCTTGGTTAGTTTGCACAAGGCCCCAGGTTCTAACCTCATACTGCGTCTAAAAAACGGGAAAAGGGGCTGGAGAGATAGCTCAAAGGTTAAGAGCATCAGCTGCTCTTCCAGAGGTCCTGAGTTCAATTCCCAGCAACCACATGGTGGCTCACAACCATCCCTAATGAGATCTGGTGCCCTCTTCTGGCCTGCAGGCAGAACACTGTATACATAATAAATAAACCTTTAAAAAAAAAAAAAAACGGGAAAAGCTTCTTGAAGAAAACAGATGCATCAGGGAAAGAACTTAGAAAAACAACTAAACAGATGCAACAGTTGTTGGTATTAAGCCCTCAATTTGCTTAAAACCTGGAATTAGAGAAAAAGGATGGACACAAGTGTTAACACACACACAGGATGTGATGAGAGGGCCAGAACACAAGTTTTCATGAACTCAATGCAGCAAAGAAGAGAGCTGGCTATGGGATGGATCGGGGGAAGCTTTGTGAAGAAGGTGCCATTTCAGGTAAAAAAAAAAAAAAAAGGGAGAAAAAAGAAACCCGGCTAACGACCATGGCAGCCATGAGCTCTTCAGTGCCCACATTGTGCCAGGCAGTTGCTGAGTGTGGTAAGACATCTGCTACATCCAGTCAGTCATCAGGAGGCCCTTCCCACTCTGCCTATGGGGAACTGGAGCTCAGACGTTATATAACTTGCTAACAACTATCTGACTCAAATCCCAGCTCTTAGACTTTGCAGCAGAGAGTGAGCAAGCAGGTGGTCTCCTTGGGAGAGTTGTGGAAAGGAAGAGACGAGCAAGAAAAGTCAGGGTAGACAGGCCCAGAAAGTTGCAAATCTAGGATCTGAGACAGGCCGTATGCTGTGAGAGATAGGATGCTACAGGAACTCCAGTTATCTTGGGACCTCTGTCCTTGAGTGGGAGCTTCACACAGAGTACCTAGGGGACTTCATCCATGGAGATCCCATCCATGGAGGACTGCATCCTTGAGGACCCCATCCTTCAGGAATCCATCATCTTGGTGTCTGCATCATCTAGCGCATCCTAAAAATTCCATCCTTGAGGACTCCATCCTGGGATATGCCTTCTTTGAGGACTCCATCCTTGAAGATACCATCCTTGAGGACTCTGTCCTTGAATATTCCATTCTTCAAGACTCCATTCTTGAAGATCTCATCCTTGAAGACTCCACCTTTGAGGACCCCATCCTATAGAACTCCATCCTACAGGGAGCCCATTTTAGGACTCCATCTTTGATGACTGACTGCATCCTTGAAGGCTCCATCCTTGAGGGTCCCATCCAGGGCCATCATATCCTTATAGACTCTATCTTTGGGGAATTCATCCTTGAAGAACTCCATTCTTGGGCCCCAGAAGAGATTCTGAAAGTGTCTATACTGAGAAAAGGCATCATCAAAAGCTGAACAAGAGAAACACTATGTGATATTTTGGTAGCCAGCTTGTCTTTCAAGTTTGGTGTTGGCTAAAGATAAATGGTTTTGCCTAGTCTTGTGTGGTAATGGGAAGTATATAAGGGTATGAAAGGGGAGTGAGTCTAGGATAAAAACTAGACTTCAGGGACCCTTAGTGGTAATCAATTGATCCTGCCAAGATCCCCCAAGAGGACTGTCTATCATAATAGCTTCAAGAGCTGAGTTCCAAAGGAGAGAGAAAGAACATGTGTCAGTCTGGAGCCCTCTGGTCCCAACTACTGTGTTCCAAGACCATCTACATGTTCTAGAGATGACCACCTGAACCAGAGACGTTTGGAGCTGGCCTTTGACCCACGCCTATAACTCACAGAAGTTGGTTTGGGATCAGGTCCTTCCAGAAAGTCACCTCCCAGCCACTCCAGTCACACAAGGAAAATAATGGAGAAGCTGCAGCGCTCTGGATCCTGGCCATCCGCCCTGTCATTTGTTTCCTTTATCCCCCACACGATGTTAAAGATGGAACCCATGGCCTTGTTGCATGACAGATCAGCGTCTGTCACTGAGCTACGCCCCCCATCCTGACGTCATTTCTTATATTATGTCCCTGGCCTACTCCCCACCCACAAAACTTGGGGGAGGCAGAGCCTTCGTGAAAGCCACCTCACCTTCTACCACCCATGTGATTATAGCAGAATTCTTCAAACCCTTGGATGTCATCTGGACTCTACACACTTGGATGAACAGGGTATCTTGCCAGAGGCACCACTGACATTTGAGGTCAGATGATTCCTTGTTGTGGGGCTGTATTACAAACTACAGCAATAACTCAAATCCTGGACTACCCGCAAGATGCCAGTAGCACCCCACGAGTTAGGATGACCCGAAAGGCTTCCAGACATTGGCACAGCGTGGATGGGTGATAAACAGACACTTCTGGAGCAAGAGGGACAAAGAAGTTTCTCTTCAAAGTCTCAGAAAACAGGCAGATAAAGTGTTTGGCTGTGGCTAGGCCCTGCTCAAGAGCAGCAACTCCAGGGCACGGCCTTCGAGCTAAGCCAAGAAGAATTCCCCAAATACAGTCCTGTACCTCTTGCCCATGGATTCTAGAGTGAAAGAAACTCCCCAGGCGCCCTTTGTAAAGAGGGTTCTCCATCAAGGTCTTTAAGCAAACACTCTCTGTGATCCATGACCTCCACTTTTGGGTCAGTATGACCTGTCCGTACTCTGAGCCATCTTGTAGAACAATCCAGTAGGACAGAATTTCCACCTGCCATCTACTTGCACCCATGACTTTACATGTTCGAGAAAGAGATGAACATGGGTCACTCTCCACACTCTGTGTGCCGAGGTCATGTGTCAGTCACTGCATCCATGAGGGTGGCTCAGCATTACCACAGACCTCTCCTTCCTTTTTGGAAATCTCCCAATTCCCATCGTTGCTTCTGTGGTCCACCGGGCACGTGGACAGCCTTATTCTGATCATTTTTTAAAAAAATTAGTTCATCTATGTTTTTCATTTATTTTTGCACGTGTGTGGTGTGATTGCATGTGTGTATATGTATGTTCACCTATGTGAGCACACATGTGGGCATGAGCACACAAGACACATGTGTGAATTCATGTGGCGGCCTGAAGCTGCCACTGGATGTCACTGGGTGGCTTCCTTAACCACTCTTCCTTCGCTGAATAGAGTCTCTCACTTAGCCCAGATCTTGCCCATCCTCCATCGTCTAGCTAGTCAGATTACCCTGGGGGTCCTCTGTGACTGGGATCACAGGTGGCCACCATGATTGTCCAGCTTTTACAAGGGTTTGGGGGATCTGAACTCTGATTCTCACACTTGTGTGACTAGTATTTTATCCCCTCTGAGCCATCTCCCCAGCCCCTGTTCTGTTCCTTTGGAACAACCCTATCCTGTCCCAGGAGCTGCCAGGGCAGGGAGCACGCCCTTCCCCACTCTGTATCCAGTGTGGATCACCTTTTTTTTTTTTTTTTTTTTTTTGGCCAAATGGCATGTGGATGAAGATCTGTGGGCTTGCAGTGACTCGCACAAGACAGCTCTAGTCCTAGGGACAGCAAGGAAGGGAGCAAAAGGCACCTAAGACAGCTTCCCCCCTCCCCCAAAATGTGTGTGACACCTGACAGCATCCCAGAGGCACTATACACACCTGGTCGCGCTGGTGGGGGTAAGAGGCAAGGACGCAGGGTGGGGAGGTGCTGCCTGGAGGGAAGTAACTCCAAACACTCTGCAGAGCACGGGGAGAAGGAGCACTCAGAATGGGCACATCCACACAGGACTGCAACAGGCCACTGCAGGCTTCCGGAAAGAGCCGTGCAGTTAGTCAGGACATTGTCTCAGCAAGGGGAGAGGTGTTAAGAGAAGGGAACCTCCATTAAACCATCCCCCAGTGGTGTTAAATGAGAGCAGGTGAGAGGGATGGAAAGCCAGCCAGGAATCTTGAGCCCCACCGAGGGGCTTCCGGTGGAGAAAGGAGAAGAGGAGATGAATGAGAACAGAAGGTTAACTTGACAAGAAACAAGAAGTCCAAAGACTTCACGGCAAGAGAGCAGCCATGAGGCCTGGGACGCAGCCTCCACAGTCAGGACTGCTCGGTGTTCTCCGTTGCATTTAGCTGTGGAAGATGAAGCTGCAACAGCTTGCTGCCTGCTAGCTGCAAGACTGGGCACCCAAGAGAATGAAGAACTGGGGGGCCCCAAGTAAGGAACAGGGAAGCCACTGTAGAGAAGCGGAGACAGAAGCCCAGGGAATGCACAGGTGCCTCGCCTACCAGTGAAGAAAAGCCAGTGTGACTGGACATGGGGACTTCCTAGGGCTGGAAACTATCCGCAAGGCTCCTGTCTAGCAAAGTCTGGCCAGAGAGATGCCTAATCTGCAGCAGCCACCATGGCTGGATCCTGAGAGTGGCAAAGAGGGCCACTCCTAAGGGGCCTTATGCAGGGTCTGAAGGTACAGGGGACAATGCAGAGAAGGGTGCCATCCTACGTGCAGGGGCTGACCCCCAAAAACCTACTTGAGCTCCCTCTGCAGGCTGGCTTAGCCAGCAGAAGGTGAACATGGACATGAAGGAAAGCCTGGCTTTGTCAGACAGGAAGAAAATCAAATACTCCCAGAGAAACGGGGCCAGCTGCCCTCCCCGGGTCCGACTCTCTCACCCATCACTGCCTCCATTCCCTCTCAGTACATCCCTGCCCTGGGAAAGCCCCGTGGAGGGAAGACCGTATCCTGTCCCACTTGTATCTCTGTTTTCCTCAGTGTCCTGCTGCCCACCCTACAGGACCCCTCCCCACCCCACAACCCACTAGACCCTCATCCAGGCTCTAGCTCGCTCCTCCCAAGCGTACAGCACCAGGCCTTCGAACCCTAGCTGCTCCTACCAGTCTGAGCCCAGCACTACCCCTGGCCTCAGGCTTCTGCCCAGGCACAGCTCTGAAGCCTCCTCCTCGTTCAGCTTCCCTGGTGGATAAGGTCTCAGAAGCCTGTCACACAGCTGAGGCCACGCCTCGGGTTCGCACAGCCCCCAACTCTGTTCTTCTCCAAAACCACACCTCACTGCCCAGCCCTGTTCTCTCCCACCCCAGCCCACGGCATCGCCGTGTCCTCTCTGCATGCCCTGCCCCCGGCACCGCCGACCCCGGGCCTCCTTCCTGCTCCCCCTACCTGGCGCAGGTTTCGGGTAACCCGGACATCGTGCCAGGCATTGTCGTTGAACTTGCCGTTGACGGGTTCCACGAGGGCCTCGAAGGCGCCCGAGCCTAGGTTGATGACCAGCCAGACAGCCCCAGACTTGAGGGACAGGTTGACGTAGTCGGCCGACTTGCCCGTGTGCAGCATCAGCCCGTTGCGCTGCAGGGTGCGGAAGGCCAGCGTGATCTCATCGGTGCTGCTCTGGATCGGGTTGTGTGACAAGTCGTAGCAGAAGAACTCATTGCCCTTGAAGGTTGCCACAAATTCCTCCTTGCCTGGACGCCATGGTTTGGGAAAACGGGAGAAGGCTGAGTGTATGGGGTACGCCAGGGCCTCCCCCTTCACCTCCAGCAACCCGAGCACGGGTCCTGGACACCGGAGTCCCGTGGTCCCAACTCTAAACTTAGGCGCTCTTCGCCTCCTACGTCCTGTCAACCCGGACCCTGCTGTCTTTGCTATCGAAGTCAACGTCCCCCAGGTCCATTTCCAAAGCAGGGGCTGCTAAGTGGCTCTCTCACACTGACAGCTGACAATTAAGCTGCCACAGGGCCAGACAGAGCTGCAGGCTCCTCCATCTCCTCCCTACCAATGCTCTCAACCCCTGCCACCCCGGAACAAAGGCACGCGGGGGAGAAGCAAGAGACTGCCTGCCTTCTCCCTGGGAGTGCCTCCTGAGCAGCCCGCCTCGCCTCTCTCTACTCTCAGTACCCAGGGACAGGGGCAGTTTCAGGCCTCTCCATAAGTGATGAGACAGTGGGTCTGCTGTCTAGCCTGCACAGATGAGAAGACTGGGAAGCTGTGGAGTGGAGAGGAACAGGGATAGGACACACGGGAAGGCACTGCAAGTGACAGGGGTGTACACCGGGTGACAGGCCATTCGCTGCCTTCACAGGGGTGCTCCCCGTGCCAGCTCTCCCTCCTCTCCCAACTTCTTCCTCCAACCTAAGAAGCCTCACAGTGCCAGGTGTGTGACCCATAGATGCCAAGTGAGTGGCATGGGAGGGCCTGGCTCTCATGTGTGTATGCTCATGGATGTGCATGACCTGTGTGCACATATGTGTGTGTGTGTGTTTATGTATCTTTACATATAGACACAGCACCTAGACTTTGTGTGTGTGTGTGTGTGTGTGTGTGTGTGTGTGTGTGTGTGTGTGT